>CM042846.1:96443130-96484339 GCA_023653725.1 Bungarus multicinctus
AGAAAAGAAAGAAAGAAGAAGAAAAGGGAAAAAAAGAAAAGAGAAAGAAAAGAAAAGAAAGACAAAGAAAGAAGAAAGACAAGATAAGATCAAGTAAAGAAAGAATAAAGACAAGAAAAGAAGAAAGAAAGAAAAGAAAGAAAGGAAAGAAAGAATAGAATTCTTTATTGACCAAATGTGATTGGACACCCCACCCCCCCCCAAGGAATTGTCTTTTCTTTCTGTCTGCAAATGCTCTCAGTGTACATAAAAAGAAGAGATACTTCATCAAGAATCATAAGGTACAATACTTAATAGTCATAGGATACAATAAGCAGTCAAATCAGATAGATAGAAAAGAAAGAAAGAAAGAAAGAAAGAAAGAAAGAAAGAAAGAAGAAAAGAAAAGGAAAGGGGGGTGGGGGGGGGGGAGAAAGAAAGAAAGGAAAGAAAGAAAGAAAGAAAGAAAAGAAGAGAAAGAAAGAAAAAGAAGAGAGGATAAGATAAAGAAAGAAAAAGAAAGAAAGAAAGAAAGAAAGAAAGAGAAAGAAAGACAGAAAGAAAGAAAAGAAGAAAGAAAGAAGAAAGAAAGAAAGAAAGAAAGAAAGAAAGAAAGAAAGAAAGAAAGAAAGAAAGAAAGAATAGAAATCTTTATTGGCCAAATGTGATTGGGCACACAAGGAATTTGTCTTGGTGCAAATGCTCTCAGTATCCATAAAAGAAAAGATACTTCATCAAGAATCATAAGGTACATATGGAGGGGAGGGGCAAGGTGGGCGGGGCCAATCAATCGGTTCAAATACCAGTTCAGTGAACCAGATGCAAATTTAACACCCGGTTCGTGCGAACCGATGTGAACCGGCTGAATCCCACCCCTGCATCCAGGGCTGTTCCAGCTGATTTAGGCTTTGGTGTCGGAAGGAATGTGCTTTGGGCAGCTCCTCCAATCATGGAGAGCTGATGGTCATTTCAAGGATGCAGGGGGGATGTTCTGACCCAGACTTCATCAAACGTACTTAAGCACAAAACTTGTTTTAAAAGCAAAACCTATTTTATTGCAACGCTGGGAATTGTTTTCATTCTCAGCCAGAACTAATCTCAAATCCCCCGAGATAAGCACCCACCTTTCAGTTCTGTGAAGTGCTGCCAAAAACAGAAGTATCCAATGAACTAGAAAAGAAACCAACCGAAGCACAAGAAAAAAACCAACCGAAGTACACAGAGCTTCAAGGAGGACTCGGAACCGATCGAACTATTTTGCTTCCTGCAAAGGTTTCGTCACCTTGGCCTGACTTTTATCCCTTATGGGAGGGGCCATCACCTCCCAGCCTTACTCCTGAGTTGCCACTTCCGCTTCAGCAGCTCTTGTCTTCTAGCAGCTCTGTGCACACGCGCACTGGGAACAGGCTCCCCTTGTTCCTCAGCCTCGCTGCTGCCAGACTCTGGAGGCTCTGGAGTCAACACACAACTCCCAGATGGCCCCATCTCTGCATCGGATGCAGGGACTCTCATCCAATTCCTCTCCAGACTCCCTGACTGGTTCTCTTTCTCCCCCACTGTCCATCTCTGCTGCCGTCTGCACCGGCTGCCAGAGAACCACAACCGGGGGGGGAGGGGATGGGAATGGAGAAGGCTGACAGGAACAATTGGGCCAGCAAGGCAGGTGTCCTGTCTAACGTTCTGACCTCCATTACCTTCACGTCCCTCGCCAGGAAATGGGAAAGCATGATGCGCCTCTCGCTCAGCCGTGGTTTGCGATCGAAAGGATGGCGGAGAGAGAGAGCGGAGATAATCAGGCCACCGGTAACAAGAGACAAGAGGCCGGTCCTGCTAGACGGCAAGAGACAGACAGGAGGCAAATTAAACTTTTAAAACCTCTTCAGGAAAGCAGGGATTCCCTGGAGGCCCAGAGCACGATTCATTTCCTTCGGCCAAACGAGGTTGGAACCGCTCCAGAAATGAGATTTGGGGCAAGACACCAGAGCAACGCATAGACCGAGGTGGTCCTTGGCTGACCACCGTCGCTTTAGTGACCGTTTCGAAGGGACAACCGGACTGACTTACGACACTTTTTCATACTTAGGGCCAATGCAAACATCCCCTGGGGTTACGTGATCAAAATTCAGACGCTGGGCAACTGGCGTGGAGTTGTGACAGTTGCAATGTCCCAGGGGTTGTGTGGTTTCCCACTTTTGTGACCTTCGGATGGACCAAGTCAACGGGGAAGCCGGATTCGCTTTACAACCGTGTGACGAACTTAACAACGGCAGGGATTCACTTGAGAGCCGTGGCAAGAAAGGTTGTAAAATAGCTAGTCAGTGATTATCATCAACAACAACCCGCACGGATGATGTTACCTAGCTGGGTCAGGAAACGTCTGCAAGAAAACAATCAAGCTCGGAGAGCACCAAGGACCCCACAGTCCTCCTCCTCTCCTCCTCGTCTCTTCCTCCTCCTCCTCTCCTCCTCCTTTTCTCCTCCTCCTCCTCTCCTCCTCCTCTCTTCCTCCTCCTCCTCTCCTCCTCCTCCTCTCCTCCTCCTTTTCTCCTCCTCCTCTCTGCAATCCCCCCTAACTTCTAGCACTGATGATGTTACTTAGTTGGATAATGAAACATCTACAAGAAAACAACCAAACTCAAAGAGAACCAAGGATCCCACAGTTGTCCTCGTCCTCCTCTCGTCCTCCTCTCATCCTCCTCCTCTCCTCCTCCTCTCCTCCTCTCTGCAATCCCCACTCCCTTCTAGCACTGATGATGTTACCTAGTTGGGTAACAAAACATCTGCAAGAAAACAACCAAGCTCGGAGAACATCGAGGAGCTCTCAGTCATTGTCCTCCTCTTCTTCTCTCCTCCTCCTCCTCCTCTCCTCTTCCTCATCCTCCTCTCATCTTCCTCCTCTCATCCTCCTCCTCCTCCTCTCTGCAATCCCCCCCTAATTTCTAGCACTGATGATGTTATCTAGTTGGGTAACAAAACATCTGCAAGAAAACAACCAAGCTCGGAGAGCACCAAGGAGCCCTCAGTCATCCTCCTCCTCTTCTCCTCCTCTTTTCCTCCTCCTCCTCCCCCCCACAAATCTCCCTCCCTTCTAGCACCTTCTACTTACCTAGTTAGGTAATGAAACGTCTGTAAGAAAACCACCAAGCTCAGAGAGCACCAAGGACCCCACAAATCAACCCCGAGCTACCCATGTTCTCTTCTCTGTGTCAAAACTTTGTCCAGCCAGCCAACCCTGCGTGTCTCCAAGGGGTCCTTTTTCCAGTGTTGCAGAGAAAAGAGGCTTTCCGTAACCCCTTGAGCAGCCTAGACCTGCTGGTCCCATGCATGTTGTTCCTGGGGGAAAATGATTTAGGGCAAAGTCCTTTGTTGCCATAAATTAAACAGGACCCCAAAATTACATGACATTTGAAATTAATTTCGAAATGCACTTCAACTCGAGCCCCTCTGAAGATCTGCTTACTCGGAAAAAGAGCGCGAAGGCTGGTGTAAATCCAATCCATTTCGATCCCTTCTTTTGCTACGCCAATTTCTCCTCCCGTGGTGTTATTCGGCTTTTTTAACAAATTAAAGTTCCGCACATAAATTTCCTAGTCGATTTAAAGGCAGGAGATTTTCACTGATTTCCAAATGCCTAAGTATTGTGGCTTGAGGGTTGTTCTTTGTGCGCCAACTCAGGAAGCTCAAAGTGCCCAAGGAGCTGCTGATCCAGTTCTACAGAGGAATTATTGAGTCCGTCATCTGCACCTCTATAACAGTCTGGTTTGGTTCTGCAACCCAACAGGACAGACACAGACTTCAGAGGATAATTAGGACTGCAAAAAGAACAATTACTACCCACCTGCCTTCAATCGAGGACCTGTATACTGCACGAGTCAAAAAGAGGGCTGTGAAAATATCCACAGACCCCTCACATCCCAGACATAAATTGTTTCAACTCCTATCCTGCATTATAGAACAGTGATTGCCAACCAATGGGCCAGGTACCACTGGTGGTCCGTGAGAAAAATTTGGTGGTCCGCAGAGAAATGTCCCCCCAAAACAATTAATCCAGGCTGTGCAAGAACACAAGGCTGCGATGCCCACATGGCCTATGGGAACTCAAGTCTTGCGTCGTTTGCATTGTGAACAACACGAGGTAGTGATGGGAGGGGGGAAAGGGTGGAGTGGGGGAACTTGCCCCACGCGCCCCACGTGCCTCACCTGGCCACCAGCCTGCTTTTTTCCGCTTCTTCCTTCTTCTGCTTTTGTCTGCACGCAATGAAAGCAGCCAAAGTCTTTCTTTCTCTCCCCCAAACTCTCCAGAAATGAGTCTTTGGGACCCTGCAAGGCCTCCTGCTCCAAGAGGCTGCGCCGGCAAAGACTCATTTCTGGCAGAGTTTGGGGGAGAGAAAGCAAGACTTCTGCTGCTCCTGCTGCTTTCCTTGCATGAAGCCAAAAGTCTCTCTGTTCTCTTCCCCCCCCCCCCCCAAAGAACGGAGCTGGAGACAAATAAAGAAAGATCAATCGGGAGGAAAACGGGGTGGGGAATTTTCCTGCAGACGTTTTTTGGGATTTTCCCAGGGTCTCTGGTTCATGGGATTTTAAATTATTACTTTGGTGGTCCCTGAGGTCCAAAAGGTTGGCGACCCCTGCTATAGAGCACTGCACACTAGAACAACTAGACACAAGGACAGTTTTTCCCGAAAGCCATCACTCTGCTAAACAAATAATTCCCTCAACACTGTCCAACTATTTACAAAGTCGGCACTACTATTACTATTAACCTTCTCATCACTCCTTATCACCCATCCCCTCCCACTTGTGACTGTAGGACTGTAACTTGTATCCTTACGATTTATATTGACTGTTTCCTAGTATGCTTTGATTGCTTATTGTACCCTTTGACTATTATTAAGGGTTGTATCTTGTGATTCTTGATGAATGTATTTTTTTTTCTTTATGTACATTGAGATCAGATGCACCAAAGACAAATTCCTTGTGTGTCCAATCATACTTGGCCAATAAAGAATTCTATTCTATTCTTTTCAACACAAAAAGGCCTCTGTACACAACCATGATTTTCTGGTCTATACCATGAGAGTTGCGCAAACAACCAAGAATCATACTTGGTGACATGCTCCTTCTTCTGGTTGTTAAAAGAAAGGGGGGTGCAGTGGTTAGAATGAAATATTGCAGCCTAATTCTGCCCACTGCCAGCAGTTCGATTCTGACTGGCTCAAGATTGACTCAGTCTTCCATCCTTCTGGGGTCATCAAAATGAGGACCCAGATTGTTGGGGGCAAGAAGCTGACTCTGTAAATTGATTAGACAGGATGATACATAAGTCTAAGTGCTAGTGTTACGTGCGTAGGAAGGAAGGAAAGAAGGGAGGGAGGGAGGAATGGAGGGGGAAGGAAGGATTAAAAGAAGGGAGAGAGGGAGGGAAGAGGAATTAAAGGAAGGAAATAATGGAGGGAGGGAGGGAGGATTGAAGGAAGGAATGGAGGGAGGGAGGATGGATTAAAGGAAGGAAGGGAGGGAGGATTAAAGGCAGGGAGGGATGGAGGGAGGGAGGAAGGAAGGAAGGATTAAAAGAAGAAAGGGAGGGAAGATGGATTAAAGGGAGGGAGGGAGGGAGGAATGGAGGGAGGATTAAAGAAAGGGAGGGAGGGAGGGAGGGAGGAAGGAAGGAAGGAAGGAAGGAAGGAAGGAAGGAAGGAAGGAAGGAAGGAAGGAAGGAAGGAAGGAAGGGCCGTGATGTGGCGCAGTGATTAGAGCGCAGTATTGCAGGATAATTCTGCCCACAGCTAGCAGTTCAATTCTGACCGGCTCAAGGTTGACTCAGCCTTCCGCCATTTGGAGGTGGGACAAATGAGGAGCCAGATTGTTGAGGGGGGGGGGGGGCAAGAGGCTGACTCTGCAAACCGCTTAGAGAGGGGCTGTAAAAGCACTGTGAAGGAGTAGATAAGTAAGGGCTATTGTGATTGCTAATTGAGAAGAAAAGGGATGTACTAGTTGAGAACTTTCAATTGCTGTTCCCACGGCCCCTAGTCCTCCTTTTCATTCAAGTAGACCCCTCCAATTCCCCCAACCATCCGTCGTACGTTTTAGCCCCCTAATCCTCTTCGTTGCTCTTCTCCGCACTCTTTCAAGAGTTGTATTTTCGATGAGACTTCCTAATGATATTGAGCAAGGAATTCCACAGCGCCCGGCCCCAGATCCTTTTTTTTCATTCAACTGTCCACAATTTTGCAAGGACCCTCTGGGAACCAATTCCATTAGCAACCCAGCGTCCCTTAGTGTATATGCAAAATTAGGATTTTCCCTACCATTATCAACTTATCAAGCAATACATGTCGTTTTCCAGACTAATGCCCAACACCCTACATTAGGAAATCCTCTTTTGAAGCTCTCCATAATTGTTCTGTCTGTTGCCTTTTTACCTTCTTAAAGAAGTAAGTTCCGTTGAGATGCTAATCCCAAACTCCGTGGGAAAAAAAAAAATGTAAAAGTTGCAAATTCTAATACCGATAATTGAGGCACATTATAGTCATTTCCATCTCTTTATTGTTAAGTACCAAGACCATTCCTTCTAAGTTGCCACATCCTGTTTTTGAGCAGTTGCTGTTCTGGAAGAAGTCTTCCCTTACTGTAATTGCTTAAGTATATTTAGGATTTTTTGAATAAAGGTAAAACCAGGTCCACAAGGCCATTCTGACCTCAGGCACTGGTTTGAGTCTCTTACGGTGTTCTCAGACGTGGTCCAACTTGAAGAACACGTGAGGGCAGGTCCTGGGTGCTCTCTGAGCTGGGTGGTTTTCTTGCAGACGTTTCATGACCCAACTAGGGAACATCATCAGTGCAAGAAGGGAGAGGGGAGGAGGAAGAAGAGGGGAAGGAGGAAGGAGGAAGCGGAGGGCAGTAAGGTCCTTGGTCCTCTCTGAGCTTGGTTTTTTTCTTGCAGACGTTTCATGACCCAACTAGGTAAGAGGAGGAGAAAGAGGAGGAGAAGGACTGTGTGGTCCTTGGTGTTCTCTCAACTTGGTGATTTTCTTGCAGACATTTCATGACCCAACTAGGTACCATCATTTTATTTATTTATTTTTATTTGTCAATTGCTTACAAGACACTAGGTATAAGTAAAAACATAGTTATGAATACATGGATGCATATAAGAATATATATATATATACAGACCTCTTAGAAACGGGGTGAGGTCAACAGTAGACAGTCTAAGGTTGAAGTTTTTGGGGTTTGGGGAAGAAATCACAGAGTCAGGTAGAGTATTCCAGACATTGACCACTCTGTGGCTGAAGTCGTATTTCCTGCAATCAAGTTTCGTGCGATTAACCTTGAGTTTGTATCTATTGTTTGCTCTTGTATTGTTATGGTTGAAGCTGAAATATTCATTGACAGGTAGGACATTGCAATGTATGATTTTATATACCATACTTAGATCGGACCGAAGGCGGCGTAGTTTTAGGTTTTCTAGGTCTAGAATTTCGAGTCTGGTGGCATCAGTGCTAGGCTACCTAATACTGATATTATCTAGCCACTGTCATCAAACATCTGCAAGAAAATCACCAAGAGAGCATCAAGGACTCCATAGTTTAACTCCAAAGCTACGAATATTCTTCTCTCTTGGAACAAGTGAGTATACTCCCAAGGGGTCAGTCCTGGGCAAAGATCACCCAAATCAATTTTGGCAGCCTTCCCAAACTTGACGCTGATTGGGGGAAACACTCCAACTTGAAAATGAATTGGGATGAATGATTGATAGCCCATTTTCTAGGCAGCAAGCTATTATTCATGATAACCCATAAAACAGAATGACGGAAGATGGACATTCAACAACTTCTTCCTCAGTGTGAAGGCATTCCATTCAAGAGCGTCTTCTTCCTTCCTTCTTCCTTAACGGATATCAGGTGAAGGCAACCTTTGGAAAGGAGGTCATGAGTTGGGAGGCAAAGAGAAAAGAGAATGCACATTATAAATTATGCTTCAGAAGTATTTATGTTTCATTGTTTAACAAAACAACAAAGTTGAAAGGGACCTCGGAGGTCTTCTAGCTCAACCCTCTGCTGGAGCAGGAGACTCTACACCACCCCAGTCAAATATCTGTCCAGTCTCTTCTTAAAAACCTCCAGTGATGGAGCACTCACAACTTCCACTTTTTTCACACATAGGATATTCCTCCTTAGTTCCAGGTTGCTTCTCTCCTTGATTGGCATCCATCTCCTGTTTCTTGTTTTGATGACCCAGAGTGGGATACGAATAAGAATAAGAATAAGAAGGACTTTATTGTCATTGGACAAGTACAACGAAACTGTGGATGCGCCCTAGCAACTGTTTGCGATAAAATGAAACCAAAGCAGTTGAAAAATAAAAATAAGAAAAATAGAGTACCCATGTCTCCATTTGCAATTTGAGAGTACAATATCTACGAATATACACAAAATATACATCCAACAAACAAACAAATAAACACAGTCACAGAAAACAGGTGAAGAAGCCCCTTTTATTCCTTCAGTTTGCTTCCAAGCTCCGAATATCTTTGATGGAAGACAAAAAAAACTCCCACACAATTACACAAAGAAGTAAAAAAGCAACACAAACCAGGCAAAATAAGGGCTGGAGGACGTCCACAGATAACACACATGGGGAAGGACGCCAAACTCAGAGAGGAACAATAAACTAGAGATATTTCCATGCTTTGTTTCCAGCGCTCGCCAGTACGCAGGTCCAAACTCTTATCCAGTTGTCACAGCTGCAGCCCATGAAGAGGATCAAGGCCCTCTCCTCCCAAGGAGACCATGCTTTTCCCTGATCCTCTCCTCTCTGCGTGCCCTAGGATGGAGAGGGGATGGTCATGGGTCCTCCTCTGACTGCCCAGCTGGCCTCTGCTCTTCCCCAGCCTCCTCCACAACTTCCGGAGCCACACTTCCACTCCCCGTCGGCTGTTCCTCCTCTCCCTCAGAGTCAGTCTCCACCAGGGGCATGACACTTGTTCTGGCTTCAGGTGCGCTGGAGAATAGTTTGACTCCCTCTTCTTTGGGGCAGCCCCTGAGATGTTGGAAAACTGCTATCATGTCTCCCCTAGTCCTTCTTTTCATCAAACTAGACATACCCAGTTCCTGCAACCGTTCTTTGTATGTTTTAGCCTCCAGTCCTCTAATCCTCTTGGTTGCTCTTCTCTGCACTCTTTCTAGAGTCTCCACATCCTTTTTACATTGTGGCAACCAAAACTGGATGCAGGATTCAAAGTGTGGCCTTGTTGTTGTTGTTAATTAAGTCATGTCCGACCCATCGTGACACCATGGACAACGTTCCTGCAGGCCTTCCTGTTCTCTATCAACTTCGGGAGTCCATTTAAGCTCACACCGACTGCTTCAGTGACTCCATCCAGCCCCCTCCTTCTCTGCCATCCCCTTCTTCCTCTATTGCCCTCCATCGTTCCCAGCATGAGGCTCTTCTCCAGGGAGTCCTTCCTTCTCATGAGGTGGCCAAAGTCTTTGAGTTTCATCTTCAGGATCTGGCCTTCATTGATCTCCTCTTGGACTGACCAGTTGGATGACATTCAATCCAAGGGACTTGGAGGAGTCTTCTCCTTCAGCCCCAGAGTTCAAAGGCCTCCATTCTTTGGTGCTCAGCCTTCCTTGTGGTCCAACTTTCACAGCCATACATTGCAACTGGGGAAAAAGACCCATTGCCTTGACTCTACGCCCCTTTGTCAGCAGGGTGCACCAACAAAAGTGGCCTTACCAAGGCCTTATAAATGGTATTTTCATGTGATCTCGATGCTATCTCTCTGTTGATGCAACCTAGGATTGTGTTGGCCTTTTTGGCCAATGTAGCACATTGTGTTGCTCCAGTTCCTTCTTTCCTCGATTTTGCCACCCTTTCCTCTCTTGTCTGAAGGAACTTCCATCATTTTCTAGGATAATCTTACTGCGTAATTAAAAAGAAAATAGAGTATTAAAAGTAGAGAGAACCCACAGTCTATTGTTTGAGTCCAGAGAGGAATCTTCATGCAAAGGCCTTCTCATTTATGGCGTTCCTGAGCTACAAAATATTCTCTCTGATTGGCCTTTTTCTCATTTCTCAATACTCCTTCTTCGGTGTCATTTCCTGCCTCTTTCCAACCATTTCTTTCACTTCCAGCAAAGGAACCCAAAGTTGTCAACAGCCTGTTGTGAAATAGAGCCGGAGAAAACCTAGGAATCAAACAATGAAGTGGACTGGAATCTATTCTGGGAATAAACGTTTCTAATCTCACTCCAGAAAGCTTTCATTCCTACTTGACTTTGGAAGAGATGTTGAACTCTTCTACTGAGAAAGTCACTAAAGGACGATATGGAGACTCAAGAACCTCAGGATCTGGGAAGGAAGATAGAAGGAATCTTTATTGATTTTATTATATTTATTTTGTCAAGTGTGTATTAGATGACATGTATAAATATAAACATGATTATGATTACATGAAATGGATACGAATAAAAGGGAACATTAGGACAGGGACAGTAGGCACGTTGGTGCACTTATGCTCCCTTACAGATCTCTTAGGAATGGGGTGAGGTCAACAGTAGACAATCTTAAGGTTAAAGACGCAGACTTCAGAGAGTAATTAGGACTGCAGAAAAAAACAATGGTATCCACCTGCCTTCCATGGAGGACCTGCATCCTGCACAAGTCCAAAAGAGGGCTGTGAAAATATCTACAGACCCCTCCCATCCCGGACATAAACTGTTTCAACTCCTTCCCTCAAAACGACGCTATAGAGCACTGCACACCAGAACAACTAGACACAAGAACAGTTTTTTTCCCGAAAGCCATCACTCTGCTAAACAAATAATTCCCTCAACACTGTCCAACTGTTTACTAAGTCTGCATTACTATTACTGTTACTCTTCTCATCACTCCTTAGCACCCATCCCCTCCCACTTGTGACTATATGATTGTAACTTTGTAGCTTGTATCCTTACGATTTATATGGATTGTTTCCTAGTATGATTTGATTGCTGATTGTACCCTCTGACTATCATTAAGTGTTGTACCTTATGATTCTTGACCCTTGATGAATGTATCTTTTCTTTTATGTACACTGAGAGCATTTTCACCAAGACAAATTCCTGGTGTGTCCAATCACACTTGGCAATAAAGAATTCTATTCTTTCTTTCTTTCTTTCTTTCTTTTCTATCTATCTATCTGTATGACTGTAACTTTGTCGCTTGTAAACCTTACGATCTATCTATCTATCTATCTATCTATCTGTCTGATTTGATTGTTTATTGTACCCTATGACTATTATTAACCATTTACCTTACAATTCTTGACTCTTGACGAATGTATCTTTTCTTTTATGTACACTGAGAGCATTTGCACCAAGACAAATTCCTTGTGTGTCCAATCACACTTGGCCAATAAAGAATTCTATTCTATTCTATTCTATTCTATTCTATTCTATTCCAATTTCTATTCCAATTCCTATTCCAATTCCAATTCCAATTCCAATTCTATTCTATTCTATTCTATTCAGGTTTTTGGAGTTTGGGGAAGAAACCAGAGTCAGGAGATGCATTCCAGGTGTTGACCACTCTGTTGCTGAAGTTGTATTTCCTGCAATCGAGTTTGGAGTGGTTTACCTTGAGTTTGTATCTATTGCGTGCTCTTATATATTGTTGTGGTTGAAGCTGAAGCAGTCATTGACAGATAGGACATTGCAATAGATAATTTTATGTACTACGCTTAAGTCGGACCGAAGACAGCATAGTTCTAAGTTGTCTAAGCCTAAAATTTCAAGTCTGGTGGCATAAGGTATTCTGTTGCGAGTAGAGGAATGGAAGACTCTTCACGTGAAAAATCTCGGGACTCTCTTGATTGTGTTAATATCTGGTATGCAGTGCGGGTTCCAGACTGTATTCAAGAATTGGTCTAGCAAAGGTTTTGGATGCTCTAGTTAGCAGGTATGTATCTTGTTAGCAAGGTATGAATCTTTCTATCAAGGAAGATTCATACCTTGCGTGGCCGAAGTCAAATCCCTTCAGGTAAAGAAATGGTGGTAGACCTGGCCTTCACGCTACACATAGTTGTCCAGAACTTGGTGAATAAAGTTAATAGGTGAGAAATTAAACCAGTCAAGGATTGTAAATATCCTTCTGGAATGGGTTGTGTCACGTCCGAATGTCCATTAGTGCATACAGAAGGTGCTTAGAAGTCCACTAGATATACCTAACCTTATCTACCTTCTTGAAGTCGCTGGGGTGGTGGCCATATACATGGTTTGCCTGACTATTTAAGGCAGGAGTCTTCAAACTTGGACCAACTTTAAGACTTGCGGACTTCAACACCCAGAATTCTGGGAGTTGAAGTCCGCAAGTGTTAAAGTTGGTCCAAGTTTGAAGACTCCTAATTTAAGGCAAGAAGGGCCTTCCTGAAATGAAGGGGAGGTTCAGAGGTGGGGTCCTCAGAAGAATGTGGAGCCCTTCCCTCCTGAAAAAGACCCCCTCCCTGCTCCTGTGGGTCATCTCCATCCCTTCTCTTCTCTTCCTTTCCCCCTTCCCGTTTGTTCTGCTCTGAAAAAAACACCAACAAAATAAATACACCCAACAGGGGCGAAGGGAACAGATGTTACTACGTGTGCTCCTTCCTCCCCTTCTGCTGGAGCAACCTCACCTCCCCATGTGGGAAGAGCCCGGAGCAACCTGCTTTGCAACTCTGCCGACTTCGTGTCACTTCACCTGTCACACAAGCTGGTGACAAGAGCGTGGCAGTAGCAGCACCAGGCAACTCCGGGCCTGATGGGGAATTGGGGATAAGGGAGGGGTGGGGTGGAGAGGGAAATGAGGAGGGGAGAAGCAGATGCACCGTGACTAACCCCCAAGAGCGTTCTCGCATCAGAGAGGTGCGAAAGCGAGCCTGTGACTTTCACTTTCAGCCCAGGCATCGGAACAGCTGATAGTGGCTACAGGCCTACCACTTCATCAGTGGCTTGCTATTTCAGGGAGATGTCAAACATGCAGCGCTAAGCAGTCATCCCTGTTACCATCTGCCGAAGATGCGAACGTGGCTTGTGGACTGTTAGATCAGCTTTCTTGACAGCAGCTGGTCCTCCTCCTCCTCCTCCTCCTCCTCCTGCTCCTGCTCCTCCTCCTCTTCCTCCTCCTCCTCCTCCTCGTTCTTCGGAAATTACAGGGCGAGACGAAGAAAACCAGAGAACACGAATGCAGAAGGGTTACAAGGAATTGGGTATGTCTGGATGAATGAAGAGTAAGGACTAGAGGGAGGGAGGGACATGATAGCAGTCTTCCAATATTTGAGGGGTTGCCCCAGAGAAGAGGGGCTCAAATTATGGTTCCTAAAGGACCAGAAGGCAAGATGAGAAACAACTGATGGAAACTAACCAAGGAGAGAAGAAACCTGGAATGAAGGAGAAACTTCCTGACAGGGAGGGCAATTAAACCAGCAGAATGGCTTCCCTCCAGAAGTTGTAGGTGCTCCATCGCTGGAGTTGTTAAGAAGAGACTATCTCAAATGGTATAGGGTCTCCTTCTTGAGAGGGTTGGGCTAGAAAACCTCCAAGGTTCCTACCAACTCTATTGTTATATGTTTTATGTTCTAGAGAGAGTCACCTGAACAATGTGGAATGATAGCAAACTTACCAGCTAGTTGAGTAATATGGATAGAAAGAAGGGATCAGTCTCTAGGTTTCTCAAGATGCTGGGGAAACTCTGAAAAATGAAATTAGGAAAGCCCAGTCAAATGTAATGCCAGAGAAAGAAAAACAAGAGAGGCTAATGATGAACGGTTGTGGGAACTGGGTATGTCTAATCTAACAAAGAGAAGGGCTAGGAGTGACAGGATAGCATCTTCCAATATTTGGGGGGCTACCCCAAAGATGAGTGGGTCAAGCTATTCTCCAAAGCACTTGAAGGCAGGACAAGAAGCAACAGAAGGGAAACTCATCAAGGAAGTAGCAACTGGGAATTAAGGAGAAAATTCCTGACAGTGAGGATAATTAACCAGTGGAACAGCTGGCCTCCAAAAATTGTGGTTGCTCCATCAATGGTGGTTTTCAAGAAGAGATTGGACAGTCTGAAATGGCGCAGGGTTTCCTTCTTGAGACGGGGTTGGTACTAGAAGACCTCCAAGGTGCCTATTCTATGCTCTATGTTCTAGGTCCACGGGAGGGCGAGAGAAAGTTGGTGTCAACTCATAAAATATTCCTACGGGTCTTTTTAGAGTTGCAACAGAAAGGGAAGGAGGGAAAGGGGTTTGAAAGAGCAGTGTGGCAGCTTGGAATTCAAAAGTGCATTCCATACATAGTTTATCAGAGATAGTAACTAGGTGACTAAAGTTTCTGCCACGCAAAAATCTAACTAGAGAACATGATAGATGGCTCTTGGCTATGGATATGTCCCATTGGAGAATATGAATTATGATACACCCAGGAGGTGCAGAGGGGAAACCAGGGTCAAGGGTGATAATGAATGATGTGCCTCAGAGTCAGCTACACCCAGGCAGTGCCAGCCATGTTAATTCCCAATAAATCCTTTAGAAGTTTTGGAAGTTTGGCTCGAGACTCATGATTTAAATGGGGGGAACTTCCGGAATCCTGACAGCTGGTTAATCTGCTTTTCGCAAACACAGACCTGACATATCCACACCTTTCTGTCTCTATGGACATGCACACAACTCTACAACTCATTAAGAGGAAAAGCTCGAAAGAATGTTGACTATTATATAGTGTGTCCATTGCTCTATTGCTTATCTGCACGAGGGCTGTGAAAATATCTACAGACCCCTCACATCCCGGACATAAACTGTTTCAACTCCTTCCCTCAAAATGATGCTATAGAGCCCGGCACACCAGAACAACTAGACACAAGAACAGTTTTTTCCCTAAAGCCATCACTCTGCTAAACAAATAATTCCCTCAACACTGTTCAACTATTACAAAGTCTGGACTACTATAACTATTAACCTTCTCCTCACTCCTTATCACCCATCCCCTCCCACTTGTGACTGTAACTTTGTTGCTTGTATCCTCTGTTTCTAGTATGATTTGATGTTGATTGTACCCTATGACTATCATTAAGTGTTGTACATTATGATTCTTGATTCTTAACGAATGTTCCTTCTTTATGTATACTGAGAGTATTTACACCAAGACAAATTCCTTGTGTGTCCAATCACACTTGGCCAATAAAGTATTCTATTCTATTCTATCCATGTTCCCAGACCACACCTGGCCTTCCAGAAGAAATGGCACAAAAATATTTTTAGTGTGTGCCATTACCTCCTTTTTATATGAAAAGGAACAATACGAACCAAGTGAGAATTGCTTCTTGATTTGGACCGAGTTGTAGAAGAAGGTGTAGAAGAGGGGAGGTGGTTGCCTTACCTTCAATCACATTTCTTGTAGCAGATAACTTTGGGGTTCACAGAGGCAGCCGATCTCATGAGTACCCAGCTCTGATGCAGGGATATGTCTTGCCCTGTGGAGGTTCTGGATTCCTTCGTGGTCCTCTTCTGCTCTCAATCGGTGGTGAGAACTTTACTTTCCTTGCAGATGTTTCAGTGCCCCCTAGTCCAGCACTTTGGGCCTCCATTGCTGCTGTCATCTAACGTAACAGTGGGCATCTCATCTGAGTGGTTTTTCTTCCCCACGTAGGTATGGGATACTTACACATATCCCATAAGGTATCTACAAGAAAGAGGAGTCCAGAATAATAACATTAAGTCAGCCGGGGTGACTGATAGCAATGTTCCAATGTGTGAAGGGTTGCCGCAAAGAATAACAGAATAATAGAGTCGGAAGGGACCTTGGAGGTCTTCTAATCCAACCCTCTGATCAAGCAGGAAATAGCTATAGCAATTGCATTAGCACTTAGACTTGTATACTGCTTCCAAGTGCTTCAAAGCCCCCCTCTAAGTGTTTTACAGAGTCAGCCTCTTGCCCCCAACAATCGGGGTCCTCATTTTACTCACCTGGGGAAGGACGGAAGGCTGAGTCGACCTTGCGCCAGTCAGGACTGAACTGCTGGAATTCAGCAGAGAGTTAGCCTGCAATACTGCATTCTAACCACTGTGCCACCATGGCCCTTCCTTCTTCCTTCCTTCCTTCCTTCCTTCCTTCCTTCCTTCCTTCCTTCCTTTGCTTCCTTCTTAGCACTAACTAAAGCTGAGTCAACCTTGAGCTGGTCAGGATCGAACTGCTGGCGTTCAGCAGAGAGTTAACCTGCAACTGCATTCTAACCACTGCAATACACCATGCCCTTCCTTCCTTCCCTCCTTCTTTTCTTCCTTCTTTCCCTCCCTCCCTCCTTCCTTTCTTCCTTCCCACTTAACAATAGCATTTAGACTTGTATACTACTTCACAATTTAGCAGAAAGTTAGCCTGCAATATTGCACTCTAACCACTGTGCCACCATGGCCTTCCTTCCTTCCTTCCTTCCTTCCTTCCTTCCTTCCTTCCTTCCTTCCTTCCTTCCTTCCTTCCTTCCTTCCTTCCTTCCTTCCTTCCTTCCTTCCCACTTCATCAATAGCACTTAGACTTGTATACTACATCACAGCCCTCTCTAAGCAGTTTACAGAGTCAGCCTCTGGCCCCCAACCATCTGGGTCCTCATTTGACCCACCTCGGAAAGATGGAAGGCTCAGTCAACCTTGAGCCGGTCAGGATCGAACTGCTGGCAGTGGGCAGAGTCAGCCTGCAGTACTACGCTCTAACCATTGCGCCACCACAGCTCTTATCCTATAATATTTCAGACAAATGATTGTCTAAAGAGAGGGTTCAACCTATTCCCCAGAGCCCCTGAAAGCATAACAAGAAGCAACAGATGGAAACTAATCAAGGAGAGAAACAACTTGGAATTAAGGGGAAACTTCTTAACAGGGAGGACAATTGACCAGCGGAACTGCTTGCCACCAGAAGTTGTGGGTGCTCCATCGCTGGAGGTGTTGAAGAAGAGATTGGACAGCCATTTCTCTGGAATTGTTTAGGGCAGGGGAGTCCTAACCTTGGGAACTTTGAAACTTGTGGACTTCAACTCCCAGAATTCCCCTGCCAGCCATGCTGAGGATGATTAAAAAATACTGTGTTTGCCAATGAAACTCTAATTGTTAAATGATGCCATGATTTCCTGACTGTAACCTTTGAACCGCATTGCCTGAGAACAAATATTATTTAATGCTAGGCATATCTAGCCTACTGAAGAGGATTTGGGGGACATGATAGCAGCATCCCAGTATTTGAGGGGCTGCCCCAAAGAAGAGGGAGTCAAGCTATTATCTAAAGCCCCAGAAGGCAGGACAAGAAGCAACGGATGGGAACTAACCAAGGAGAGAAGCAACCTGGAACTAAGGAGAAATTTCCTAGCAACGAGGACAATTAACCAGTGGAACTGCCTACCACCAGGAAGTCGTGTTCTGACCCAAACCTGGTTCCACGAGAATAAACACAAGGCAAAGTTAATAGTACAACCTTTTAATGTTTCATTTTCCGAATCCCGTTCCTTCACAGATCAAAGGCTGCTTCCAACTAATTAGCTCCGACAAGGAAGAGCCTGGCCAAGTTTTTGCAAGATTGCCAAGAACAACAGATAAAGTTTCTAAACAATAAATCAGAGTCTCCAAACACCAAGCAAGATAACCTGAACCTCCACCAGGTTTGAGTGCAAAAACTTCTTTGCTTCCTGCAAAGAACTCCAGTTTCTCAGCTGGCTTTTATCCCTTAAGGGAGGGGCGATCACCTTGCAGCCTTACTCCCGAGTCTCCCGTGCTGCTGCAGCTGCTCTTTCCTTTGAGCAGCCCTGCGTGCACACACCCTGAGCACAGGCTCCTCGGGAAATTCTTCCTCGCTGCTGCCAGCCTCCACAACCTCCGAAGGCAGCACTCCACTCCCTGATGGTCCTGGCCCCATCCCTGCCTCACACGCAGGCCCCTCATCTGAGTCCTTGCTCTCCAAGGCCTCAGCCATCCACACCCGCTGCCGGTGAACCACAACACCGTGAGAAAAATCAACCCATGGAACGACCTGCCTCCAGAAATTGTGGTTGCTCCATCACTGGAAGCCTACAAGAAGAGATAGGATGACCACTTGTCTGGAATAGTATAGGGTCTCCTGCTTGTGCAGTGGGTCGGATTAAAAGATTTCCAAAATGGCTCTCTGTTGTGTGTTTTAAATGCCTGCTTTGTACCTTTGAATTACAACGAGCCCCTATTTTGCGAAATAAAGTTTCTAAACGTATTTCCCCTTTTGCGTGTCTGATCGGTGTCTGCACGCCAGGCCAAGGGAATTCAATGTTCCCTGGGGGAAGATGGACACACAACCCTTTAAAACAGGGGTGTCCCACCCTTGATGACTTTAAGATGTGTGGACTGGCGGGTGGGAAATTTGGGGAGTTGAAGTCCACAGCAGGGGTGGGATTCTACCAGTTCACACCTATTTGCTAGAACCGGTTGTTAGTATTCTAAGCAGTTCGGAGAACCGGTTGTTAGAAGAAATTCCTGGCCTAATCCTGTAAGGAAAGCAGGAAGGAAACATTCTGGTGTTGCTTACAGAAACTGCCTCTCCGTTAACCCTTATTACATTCTTGGGCAGAACTAGACTTCCTGTCTCATGGAACGTCTCTGGAGTTTTTTTCCCCCTCCTTTGCTGGTACTTTGCTTATGTGGAGTGACCATTCAAAGTTACAATGGCACTGAAAAAAGTGACTTATGACCGTTTTTCACACTTACGACTGTTGCAACATCCCCACAGTCATGAGAGGCCAGGTGAAGAGATGCGTGCCTCGATGTGAGTGATATTGAATTGGCCATACCCAGCCAATAACATGAACACCAAGCCACATCCACACAGTCACATGACCACCAAGCCACGCCCACTACCTAAGCCACGCCCACAGAACTGGTTGTTAAAAATTTTAAATCCCACCCATGGTCCACAGGTCTTCAACGTGGTCAGAATTGGACTCCGTTGCTTTAAAAAGAAAGTTAACATTTTTACACCGTGGGTTCTGCAAAAGCATGGGAAACTGGGTGTTCGATAAATGTCACAAAGTCCCTGAAACACAAATACACACATCCCCTTTTCTAAACAGCAACAACGACAACATCGCTTTTCCTTCCTTCTTGAATCAGTACATTTCAAACTAGAGGAAGGACGTCAACGGTTGTGGTTTGAAAGCTCACTTCCATAATTATCATGCACTGAAATAACATTTTTTCCCCCTGTTAGAGGAAAATATACACTTTCTATTGCCTCTCCCAGGGAAAATATAGATAAAATTCCAGTTAAAAGAAAGCATAGAAAGCTGTTCTGGTGTAGGAGAAGTAGTGGCAGAATCTGGAAGGGGAGGAGGGGGTGGAGTCAAAAGAGAAATCAGCCTAGAATCTCTATGTAACAATAGCAATAGCCCTTAGACTTATATTTATTTATTTATTTGATTTATTTATTTGATTTATATACCGCCCCCTCTCCCCGAAGGGACTCGGGGCGGTGAACAGCCAATAAAAACACATATACAATATACAAAGTATGAGACAACATGATATATTAAAATTTAAAAACTGAAATCCAATATGGCTCTAATAAAATATAAACAAGTATTAAAAAGATTAAAACCCAATTAAAATTTAAAAACCCCTAGGCCAGTCCGGCCTGCCGAAATAAATGCGTTTTGAGCAACCGACGGAAGGCCATGAGATCGGGGGCGGCCCTTATCTCCGGGGGTAATTCGTTCCAGAGAGGGGGTGCTCCCAATGAGAAGGCCCGCACCCTCGGGGTCGCCAGCCGTCCAGCCGGCGGCACCCCGAGGAGGCCCACCCTATGGGAGCGTACCGGTCGGTGGGAAGCCGATGGTGGCAGGAGGCGGTCTCGCAAGTAACCTGGTCCCGAGCCATGGAGCGCTTTAAAGATAGTGACCAAGACCTTGAAGCGCACCCGGAGGGCCACCGGGAGCCAATGCAGCCCGCGTAGAAGTGGCATAACATGGGAGCCCCTAGGTGCCCCCATTACCACCCTCGCGGCTGCATTCTGCACCAACTGGAGCCTCCGGATGCTCTTCAAGGGCAGCCCCATGTAGAGAGCATTGGCATAGTCTAGGCGGGAGATCACCAGGGCGGAAGTGACCGTGCGAAGCGCATCCCGATCCAGAAAGGGCCGCAACTGGTAGATCCTACGGACCTGTCCAAAAGCCCCCCTGGCGACGGCCGCCACATGATCTTCCAATGACAGCCGTACATCCAGGAGGACACCCAGATTGCGGACCCTCTCTGTGGGGGCAAGAATTTCCCCCCCCACAGCCAGCGATGGAACCAGCCGGCTGTATCGGGGTGCCGGGAAGCACAGCCACTCAGTCTTAGATGGGTTGAGCTGAAGCCTGTTCCGCCCCATCCAACACCGCACGGCCTCCAGGCATCGGGCCATCACTTCGACGGCTTCATCGGGGTGGCCCGGGGTAGAGATGTACAGCTGGGTGTCATCAGCGTACTGATGGAACTCTACCCCAAAGCCACGGATGATCTCACCAAGCGGCTTCATATATATGTTGAACAGGAGGGGCGAGAGCACCGACCCCTGAGGCACCCCGCAAACCAGGGGCCTCGGGGCCGACCTCTGCCCCCCTGCCAACACAAATTGCGAGCGGTCGGAGAGGAAGGAGGAGAACCACCGCATAACGGTGCCTCCCACCCCCAACCCCCCCAGCCGCTGCAATAGGATACTGTGGTCGACAGTATCAAAAGCCGCCGAAAGATCTAGGAGGACCAGGACAGAGGAATAACCCCTGTCACGGGCCCTCCAGAGATCATCCACCAATGCGACCAGCGCCGTCTCTGTGCTGTGCCCGGGCCTGAAGCCCGATTGGCGTGGATCCAAATAGACAGCTTCATCCAGGTGCTGGGGAAACTGTTGTGCCACCACACTCTCAACAACCTTCGCCATAAAGCGAAGGTTGGAGACAGGACGATAATTAGATAACAAAGTTGGGTCCAGGGACGGTTTCTTGAGGAGGGTCTCACCACCGCCTCTTCAAGGCGGCGGGTAGATATCCCTCACTCAAGGAAGCGTTAATAATGCCCTGGAACCAACCTCGTGTCACCTCCCGGGTGGCTAACACCAGCCAGGAGGGACACGGGTCCAATAAACATGTGGTCGCATTCAGTCCCCGCAGTAACCTGTCCACATCTTCGGGGGTCACAGGATCATATCCTGCTTCATAGTGCTTTTATAGCCCCCTCTAAGCGGTTTACAGAGTCAGCCTCTTGCCCCCAACAATCTGGGTCCTCATTTTAGCCAACTGGGAAGGACGGAAGGCTGAGTCAACCTTCAGCCGGTCAGGATCGAACTGCTGGCAGTAGGCAGAGTTAGCCTGAAATATTGCATTCTAACCACTACGCCACTACAGCCCTTCCTTCCTTTCCTTTCCTTTCCTTTCCTTCCTTCCTTTCCTTCCTTCCTTTCCTTCCTTCTTTCTTCCTCCCTTCCCTTCCCTTCCCTTCCCTTCCTTTCTCTCCTTCCTTCCTTCCTTCCTTCCTTCCTTCCTTCCTTCCTTCCTTCCTTCCTTCCTTCTTTCTTACCTACCTACCTACCTACCTACCTACCTACCTACCTACCTACCTACAGCAAATAAACTTATATACTGCTTCACAGTGCTTTCTCTAAGCAATCTACAGAGTCAGCCTCTTGCCCCCAATAATCTGGGTCCTCATTTTACCCACCTCAGAAGGACGGAAGGCTGACTCAACCTTGAGCCTGGTGAGATTCGAATTGCCAAACTGCAGGCAGTTGGCAGTTAGCAGAAAGAGCCCTGCAGCACTGCACTCTAACCACCGTAGTTACAAGGGAAGTAAATCCAAACTCCTGTGAATTCTATGGTACCGTTCTCTTATGCCAAGACAGTGCTAACTATGAGTTGTACAGTTGTGTGCATAGGCCTGTTAAATAATCAATTAGTTGAACTAAAACTTCCTGAACTTTTGACCCTGACATCTGGACATCCCATAACAATTCCTTCCAAATGTCCATTACCAAGGAGCTTCTTCAGCTCTGACTGGATGGTGGGGGAATGAAGGATTTATACTCCTTGCAGACAGAGCTGGTCATTTGCAACCTTTTTAGAGGGTTGTTGAGGCCACATGGAGGTTTGTCTGCCTCCTCAGGGTCATCTGAGTGGCGCAAATGGGTGTGGAGCCTTCTTGGAGCTGTTGAAAGGAGCGTGTTGCGCAGCTGTGCTTTCTGTAGGATGTTTTTTCTGCCCTGTGTCCCTTCACTGGTGAAGACGGGCTTGGGCTGTTGGGGATGAACCTCTCTTATCTGCATCACAAATCCCCAACAGCGAAGGGACCCAGGGCAGAAAACATGAAGTTGTAAAGGTCACTGCCTTCTAACACTGATGGTGTTACTTAGTTGGGTACTAAAACATCTGCAAGAAAGCAACCAAAGTTTGGATAGTACCAAGGACCGCATGGTCCTCTCCTCTCCTCCTCCTCTTCCTCCTCCTCCTCCCCCCCACAAACCCCACTCTCTTGTAGCACTGATGAGGTTACCTTCTTGGGTGATGAAACGTCTGCAAGAAAACAGCCAAGCTCAGACAGCACCCAGGACCCCACAGTCGTCCTCTTCCTCCTCCTCTCTGCAAATCCCTTCTAGCATTGATACTGTTATTAAGCAGGCACTGAAACATCTGCAAGAAAAGTAAAGTCCTACACTTAGGCAAGAAAAACCAAAAGTCCACATATAGACTGGGTGAAACCAGGATCAATAGCAGGAACTGGGTTCTTGGAGTCTTGGTGGACAACCAGCTAAGTAGGAGCCAGCCGTGTGCAGCAGCAGTCAAAAAAGTTAATGCAATCCTAAGTTGCATTAACAGAGGGATACAATTGAGATCAAGGGAGGTACTGATACCACTCTATAAAGCCTTAGTAAGACCACACCTAGAGTCCTGCATCCAGTTTTGGTCACCACATTATAAAAAAGAGGTTGAGACTCTAGAAAGAGAGCAGAGAAGAGCAGCCAGGATGATGAGGGGACTGGAGGCTAAAACATACAATGGACGGTTGCAGGAACTGGGCATGGCTAGTCTAGGGAAGAGAAGGACCAGGGGAGACAGGATAGCAGCCTTCCAATGTTTGAGGGGCTGCCCCAGAGAGGAGGGGGGTGGGGGTCAAGCTATTCTCCAAGGCACCCGAAGGCCAGACAAGGAACAATGGATGGAAACTGACCAAGGAGAGATTCAACCTGGAAATAAGGAGAAACTTTCCGACAGGGAGAACAATCAACCCCTGGAACAGAAGTTGCCTTCGGAAGTTGTGGGAGCTTCATCCCTGGAGGCTTCCAAGAAGAGACTGGGCTGCCATCTGTTTGAAATGCTGTAGGGTCTCCTGCTTGGGTGGCGGTTGGACTAGATGACCTACAAGGTCCCTTCCAACTCTGATTATCTGTTATCTGTTTATCAAGCTGTTTATCTGATGAATTGTTCTCACTGACAAAAAAAATTCTCCTTAATTCCAGGCTGCTTCTCTCCTTGGCTAGTTACTTCTTGTCCTTCCTTCTGGTGCATTGGAGAATAAATTGATCCCTTCCACTTTGTGGCAGCCCCTCAAGTATTGGAAGGCTGCTATCGGGTCACCCCTAGTCTTTCTTTTTCTTAAACTAGGCATACCCAGTTCCTGCAGCCGTTGTTCATATATTTTATTTATTTATTTTAGGTTTTATATACCGCCCTTCTCCCGAAGGACTCAGGGCGGTGAACAGCCAACTAAAATACATGTAGACAAATATAAATAGTTAAAAAAGAATTAAACCCTGGGCTGTCCCTATAAAAATCTAAAAAACCCCAATTAAAATAAATTAAAACTTTGTACCCCATCCCAACTAATCTAAAAACCCCATTTAAAAATCCCATTTGAGTCAGCTCAGGCCGGCCTGCTTGAAGAGCCAGGTCTTCAGGTCACGTCTGAAGGCCCTCAGGTCACTGGTCATTCGTAGTCCAGGGGGCATCCCATTCCAAAGGGCGGGTGCCCCCACAGAGAAGGCCCTATTCCTCGGGGTCACCAGACGACACATAGAAGGCGTCGGGACCCGGAGGAGACCCTCTCTGTGGGAGCGCACCGGTCGGTGGGAGACTACTGGCAGAGTGCGGTCTTGTAAGTATCCTGGTCCGATGCCATGGAGCGCTTTAAAGACTAAAACCAGTACTTTAAAGCGAACCCGGAAGGCCACCGGCAACCAATGCAGCTCGCGCAGGAGGGGCGTCACGTGGGAGTATCTCGACGCCCCCGTAACCACCCGCGCGGCTGCATTTTGTACCAGTTGAAGCCTCCGGGTGCTCCCCGCAGGGAGCCCCATGTAGAGGGCATTACAGTAGTCCAGACGGGAGGTGACCAGGGCATGAGTGACTGTGCGTAAGGCGTCCCGATCAAGAAAGGGCCGCATCTGGCGTATCAGGCGAACCTGATAAAAAGCCCCCCTGGAGACGGCCGTGATATGATCTTCCAAAGACAGCCGTACATCCAGGAGGACACCAAGATTGCGGGCCCCCTCTGTGGGGGTCAAGATCTCATCCCCAATAGCCAGCGACGGAGTCAGCTGACTATATCGGGCCGCCGGAAACCACAGCCACTCGGTCTTGGAAGGGTTGAGTCGAAGCCTGTTCTCGCCCATCCACTTCCGCACAGCCTCCAGGCAACGGGCCATAACCTCCACAGCATCGTTGGGGTGGCTTGGGGTGGAGATGTAAAGCTGAGTGTCATCAGCATAAAGATGGCATTTCACCCCAAAACCACGGATGATCTCTCCCAGCGGCTTCACATAGATGTTGAACAGAAGAGGGGAGAGGACCGACCCCTGAGGCACCCCACACATGAGGGGCCTAGGGGTGGACCTCTCCTCCCCCGTCAACACCAATTGCGAGCGGTCCGAGAGGAAGGACGAGAACCACCGCAAGACGGTGCCCCCAATTCCCAACCCCTCCAACCGCCGCAATAGGATACTATGGTCGATAGTATCAAAAGCCGCCGACAGATCTAAGAGGACCAGGACAGAGGAATAACCTCTGTCACGGGCCCTCCAGAGATCATCAACCAACGCGACCAATGCTGTTTCGGTACTGTGCCCGGGCCTGAAGCCCGATTGGAACGGATCTAAATAGAATGCTTCCTCCAGATACTGAGGGAGCTGACGCGCCACCACACTCTCAACAACCTTCGCCACAAAGGGAAGGTTGGAGACAGGACGATAGTTATTCAAAAGAGCCGGGTCCAGGGAAGGCTTCTTGAGGAGGGGCCGCACCACCGCCGTTTTCAGGGCGGTTGGAAGCGCCCCCTCCGTCAACGAAGCATTGACAATCCCCTGGAGCCAGCCTCGTGTCACCTCTCTGGAGGTAGAAACCAACCAGGAAGGGCACGGGTCCAATAAACATGTAGTGGCATTCAGCCTCCCCAGTAATCTGTCCACACCCTCGGCGGTCACAGGATCGAACTCCTCCCAGATAACCGTCTCAAGACCTGCTCCGGACACCTCCCCCAGGACCACCCAACTGGAGTCCAGCCCATCCCGAATCTGAGCGATTTTATCGTGCAGAAATCGGGAAAACTCTTCTGCCCTACCCTGCCCTATTTTAGCCTCCAGTCCCCTCACCATCTTTGTTAGCTAGGCCTTGGATCAGATCCAGTGGATCCATCTTGTATTCTAAAGGATTATAATCAAAGTAGGAATGATGTGTTGACAACTATACAAACATTCTCAGCCCTCCAGGTCATGGTTGTCCCAAAGGTGGTATTTTTTGAAGAGGCAACTGGACTTTCTGGTTTTTCTTTTGAAGATGTTTCACTTCTCGTCCCAGAAGCTTCTTCATCTCTGACTGGATGGTGGGGAACGGAAGGCTTGATACTCTTTGCAGACTGAACTGGTCATTTGCATCCTTTTAGAGGGTTGTTGAGGCCACTTGGAGGTTTGTCTGTGTCCTCAGGGTGCGCCATGAAGGGACACAGGGCAAAAAAACATTCTGCAGAAAGCACAGCTCCACACACAATCTTTTCAACAGTTCCAAGAAGGCTCCACACCCATTTGCGCCACTCAGGTGACCCTGAGGAGACAGACACACCTCCAAGTGGCCTCAACGACTCTCTAAAAAGGATGCAAATGACCAGCTGTCTGCAAGGAATATAAATCCTTCTATTTCACACCATTCAGTCAGAGCCGAAGAAGCTTCTTGGATGAGAAGCAAAACATCTTCAAACAAAAAACAAGGAAGTCCAGTTGCCACTTGAAAAAAAAGCACCTTTGGGATATTCACATTTATAATTCCTATTTCAGAATGTCACTTTCAGTAGTTATGGTCGTTCTCAGATGCCCTCTTAAACATACTTTCATACCAACCTTTGACCGAAGATGAACACTTAACTTTCTTCTTCTGCTGCTGCTGTCCATCATCTTGGGCCTGGTCTGGATTTGAAGGACACTTGGAAAATCTTCTCTAGAAATCCCTGGCGAGGTTCATTTCCATCTTTAGACTGGAGTTGCTGCGAAACACACCTGAAAAGCAATGCACAACGAAGTCTTAAAGAGGTCCTCCCTTCCTTACCCTCAGCCCTTGCCACATAGCCATAACATCACTGAGGTGGCATCACCAAATCTGCAATCGTCGTATCTCAGAGTGTCCTGACCCAAATCTGGTTCCAAGGAAACAAACACGAAACGGAGGAAACAGCCAAACCTTTTAATGATTCTTGACGAATTCCGCTCCTTCCCGGTTAAAAGGCTGTTTCAAACTAGTTGTCTCTGATAAGAAGAAGCCTTGCCAAGGTGGTGCAAGGCTGCCAAGAACACTAGATAAAATTACTAAGGAATATTTCAAACACAAAGAGGCTCCAATCACCTACCAAGATATTCCGAACGTCCCCAAGGCTTGAGTGCAAAATTTTCTTTGCTTCCTGCACAGAACTCCAGTTTCTCAGCTGGCTTTTATCTCTTAAGGGAGAGGTCCATCACCTTGCAGCCTTACTCCCTGAGTCTGCCTGTGCTGCAGCAGCTGCTCTTTCCTTCGAGCAGCCCTGAGTACAGAAGCACTGGGCACAGGCTCCTCAGGGACCTCTTTGTTGCTGCTGCCAGCCTCCACAATCTCCAAAGCCAGCGCTCCACTCCCTGATGGCCCTGGCCCATCCCATCCCTGCCTCACACGCATCCAAGTCCTCACTCTCCAAGGCCTCAGCTGTCCACACCTGCTGCCAGCGAACCACAACACAAAGACAGAACAAACTTTGTAGCTCAGGACCAAGAATTGGATGTGGTGCAGATATGACGTGCATTAAACCATCACCCTCTGTAGACTCCCACCCAGAATTATCTCCAGTCTAATCCCAGCCTGGATGGGAGAATGACCTGGATGCAATGACCAGGATCTGCCTGAGATACCATAACAGGGTATGCTGGGAACATGGGATCAGCCTGCCTAAGGATGGGTCATAGAAGGCAGAACATACGACCATAGAGCTGGAAAAGGGGGTCTTGAAGGTCTTCTAGCCCAGACCCTAAAATGTCCAGGTCAAATAATTGTCCAGTCTCTTCTGGAAAACCTCCAATCTTGGAGCACCGACAACTTCTGGAGGCAACTTGTTCCACTGATTAATTGTCCTCACAGTCAGGAAATTTCTCCTTAATTCTAGGTTGGGCCTCTCCTAGGTTGGGTCTCTCCTTGATGAGTTTCCATCAGTTACTTCTTGTCCCTCCCTCAGGATCTTTAGAGAATAAATCAACCCCCTCTTTTCTGTGACAGTGAAGAATGCCATCATGTCATCCCTAATCCTTCTCTTCGTTAGGTTAGGCACACCCAGCTTGGAAATTCTGGGAGTTGAAGTCCACAAGTCTTAAAACTTCCCAAGGTTGCTCATTCCTGCTGTTTACCATCTTGGTCAAATGAGTCTCCGGTCTCTTCTTTAAAACCGCCAGTGATGGAACAACCACAACTTCTAGGGGCAACTTCTGTTGCAGGGGTTGATTGTCCTCCCTGTCAGGAAATTTCTCCTTAATTCCCAGTTGCTTCTCTCCTTGATGAGTTTCCCTTCTGTTGCTTCTTGTTCTGCCTTCAAGTGCTTTGGAGAATAGCTTGACCCACTCATCTTTGGGGCAGCCCCCCCAAATATTGGAAGATGCTATCCTGTCATTCCTAGCCCTTCTCTTCGTTAGACTAGACATACCCAGTTCCCGCAACCGTTCATCATTAGCCTCTCTTGTTTTTCTTTCTCTGGCATTACATTTGACTGGGCTTTTCTAGTTTCATTTTTCAGAGTTTCCCCAGCATCTTGAGAAACCTGGAGCCGATCTCTTCTTTCTATCCATATTACTCAACTGCTGGTAAGTTTGCTATTGTTCCATGTTGTTCGGTGGCTCCTCTCTAGTCTGCAACATACACCAATAGAGTTGGTAGGGACCTTGGAGGTCTTCTAGTCCAGCCCCCCTGCTTGAGCAGGAGATCCTATACCATTTTAGACAAATGGCTGTCCAGTCTCTTCTTACATCTAACATCAAAAACGTCATCAAAAAAGCACAACAAAGAATGTTTTTTCTGCGCCAACTCAGGAAGCTCCAAGTGCCCAAGGAGCTGCTGATCCAGTTCTACAGAGGAAGGATTGAGTCTGTCATCTGAACCTCTATAACTTTCTGGTTTGGTTCTGCAACCCAACAGGACAGACATAGACTTCAGAGGATAATTAGGACTGCAGAAAAAATAATTACTACCCATCTGCCTTCAATCGAGGACCTGTATCCTGCACGAGTCAAAAAGAGGGCTGTGAAAATATTTACAGACCCCTCACATCCCGGACATAAACTGTTTCAACTCCTTCCCTCAAAACGAGGCTATAGAGCATTGCACACCAGAACAACTAGACACAAGAACAGTTTTTTCCCGAAAGCCATCACTCTGCTAAACAAATAATTCCCTCAACACTGTTCAACTATTTACAAAGTGTACACTACTATTACTGTTAATCTTCTCATCACTCCTTATCACCCATCCCCTCCCACTTGTGACTGTAACTTTGTTGCTTGTATCCTCTGTTTCTTAGTATGATTTGATGTTGATTGTACCCTATGACTATCATTAAGTGTTGTACGTTATGATTCTTGATTCTCAACGAATGTTCCTTCTTTATGTATACTGAGAGTATTTACACCAAGACAAATTCCTTGTGTGTCCAATCACACTTGGTCAATAAAGTATTCTATTCTATTCTATTCTATTCTATTCTATTCTATTCTATTCTATTCTATTCTATTCTATTAAAAACCGCCAGTGATGGAGCAACCACAACTTCTGGAGTTGATTGTTCTCACTATCAGGAATTTTCTCCTTAATTTTAGGTTTCTTCTCTCTTTGTTCAGTTTCCATCCCCCGTTCCTTGCCTTCTGGTGCTTTGCAGGATAGCTGGATCCCCTCTTCTCTGTGACCCCCCCGCAAATATTGGACAACTGCTATCATGTCACCCCCCCCTTAGTCCTTCTCTTCCTTAGGCTCGCCCCCCCCCGAAGCTCCCTCGCCCCCTCCCAAGACCAACCAAGCCGCCCCCCCCTCCATCAAGATCTTTAGGGGGGGGGAGGTTGCAAGTAGATTTTTCTTTCTTTTGCAAGCCTTCATGTTTGCCAACTCAGCAGCCTTCTGAAATCACGGGCTCTGTCTCTGGTGGGTTTCCCTCTCCTGTGTTGTTGTTCTGCTTTGCTGTTTGCAACGCTCTTCCTTTGCTCCTCTCCTCCTGCCCTCCTTAGCCCCCTCCCTCCTGGCTGCCCCTCCCCTCCCTCCCCTCCCCTCCCTCCTCCCTCGGTCCCCCTTCCTGATTTCACAGCCCCTGCAGGTCAGAATAGGCCCCATTTCCCCCACCCCAACCTCCCTCCAACTTATCACCGAGGTTCGTTAACCATTTGCAAGGCCCTCCGAAGCCAATCAATTATGCATCAAACAACTTTTTCATTCCTTACCTCGAGACCTTTCTTAAAAATGTAAAAAAAAAATTAAAAAAGGAAGGAGAAGGGGGGGCAGTGGAAGCATTCTTCCCCCCCCCTCCTCTCTCTCTTTGGGGCCTTTTGTTATTATTTTTATTATGATGATTTCTCTGTCTCTCTCATCCCCCCCCCCCTACCTTCTACCCCCATGCACTTTTGAAAGGTCTGCCTCCCGGTGTTGAGATTAAAATGCATCAGATGCTCGGTTTAATTGGCGCACAAGCAACGCCCGGGAAAAAAAAATAGAAGGAAAAGAAGAGAGAGAGAGAGAGAAAAGGAGAGCTGGGTTTGGGGGAGTTGTTGCTTTTGTGTGCAACTCTGGGCAGTGGGGAGGCGAGGAGGGATGGGGAGAAGGCAAGCCGCTCAGCCCTCTTGGAAGGAAGGGGGAAAACTTTTGAGTTTCCTATGAGATTCCCACTGTCGCCCTGTGCACAGGTGAAGGTGGACATCTCTGCAGAATAAAAGAGCTGGAAGTTGGGACTTTGGAGGTCTTCTAAGTGCTAGAGCTCACTGTAACTACGTAGCCAAAAAGGCATTAAGAGTTGTTAACCTAATCTTACGTAGCTTTTTCTCTGGTAATATCACACTACTAACTAGAGCATACAAAACATTTGCTAGACCAATATTCGAATACAGCTCATCAGTCTGGAACCCACATTACGTATCTGATATTAGCACAGTTGAGAAAGTCCAGAAATATTTCACAAGAAGAGTTCTCCACTCCTCTACTCGTTGCAAATACCTTATGCCACCAGACTCGAAATTCTAGACCTAGAAAACCTAGAACTATGCCGCCTTCAGTCCGATCTAAGTATAGTATATGAAATCATACATTGCAATGTCCTACCTGTCAATGAATACTTCAGCTTCAACCATAACAACACAAGAGCACACAATAGATACAAACTCAAGGTAAACCGCACCAAACTTGATTGCAGGAAATACGACGTCAGCCACAGAGTGGTCAATGTCTGGAATACTCTACCTGACTCTGTGGTTTCTTCCCCAAACCCCAAAAACTTCAACCTTATACTGTCTACTATTGACCTCCCCACTTTCCTAAGAGATCTGAAGGGTGCATAAGCGCACCAATGTGCCTACAATCCCTATCCTATTGTTTCTTTTTTATTTTTCTTATATGTATCCATACATTCATAACTATGTTTTTACTTACACCTATTATCTTGTAAGCAATTGACAAAATAAAATAAATTAAAAAATAAAAAATAAATAAACCCATTGCTCAACCAAGAGACCCTATACTATTTCAGATAAATGGATGTCCAGTCTCTTCTTAAAACCCTCCAGTGATGGAGCACCTATAACTTCTGGTGGCAAGCAGTTCCACTGGTTAATTGTCCTCACTGTTAGGAATTTTCTCCTTTAATTCCAGGTTGCTTCTCTCCTTGGTGAGTTTCCATCCGTTGCTTCTTCTCCTGCCTTCTGGTGCTTTGGAGGACAGCTTGACTCCCTCTTCTTTGGGGCAGCCCCTCAAATACTGGAACGCTGCTATTATGTCACCCCTAATCCTTCCTTTTATGAAACTAGACATACCCAATTCCAGCAACCATTCTTAATCCAGACCCTAATTGTCTAAGTTGTTCTTCTCTGCACTTTCTAGCAGGACAGGGTGGCACCTTAAAAAAGGAGCAAGAAAAAAACAATAATAGCCCTAAGAGATGAAAATGGGAGATTATGCTCCCAGTTAGATGAAGAGAAAGTAATGCCCAGAAATTCTTTCCTGATTTATATACTCAAGAAGAAACTCTAGAAAAGAATATTGCCCAATACCTCAAAGAAAAGAAACTGCCTAAAATATCGAATGAAGAAAAAGACTTTTTAAATCATAAAATAACTGAAAATAACATTAGAGACGCAATAGGGAAATGAAACAATGAATAAAACCCCAGGTCCAGATGCGATACCATTCAGAGTTCTACAAAGTATTCCAGGAAGTATTAGAGGCATTAATGATACATCTGTATAATGTAGGCACGAGAATGTGCCAAAATGGACTCAACATCTGTTTTGCATCGTGGCGACCAAAATTGGATGCAGGATTCCAAGTGTGGCTTTACCAAGGCCTTGTAAAGTAGTATTAACACAGAGGAAGGGTTGGAAAATTTGCAGTCGCGAAGAAAAAGGGTTGAGTTGTAATTCACCCTGTCGCAGTGGCCATTTTGACTCTTCCCCGCCTGACAGGTGGATCCAAACTGCTTCTAGGATTTTATCCTCTCTCTCCTTTTCTACTTTGCCAATCTCAAGATTGTATTTGGATTTCTGAAAATGGAATTTTCCCATTTGGTAGGAAAAATGACAAGCGTTTTATCTTGACTTAAATTGGCCCTCCACTCCCAGAATACCAACCTTTTTATTCAGACCGGTAAATACATTGGTTGTAATTCATCACCTCGGTAAAATTTACTGTTGTCCATTAGAATTTCAGGTTTTATGAGAATATAACTGTCTGCAGTAAGTTGGGTCCCGAGTACGGAGAAAGCCTCTAAAATATGAACGATCCATAAAAATTATGAACAAGTGAGGAACTCAGCTTTGGCCTATAAATAAAAGCTTGGAAGTTGCTGATTAATCTAAATTCGGTCAACATCAGGATTTTTTTCCCCCCTGCCTTCAGAGAGATGCATTTTTGCACACAGAGTCTCAGAGCTTAGTTATTCCTAAGGTGCATTTTTAAGGCAAACCACTTCTCCTAATAGACACTTTAAAAAAAATTAATTTTCTTTTCTTTTCCCCCCCAGCATTCATGCCATGACAGGATCCTTTCTACTGAATTGTCCCCCTGGCTGCTTCTTCAAAAACCCGGTGTTTCTCAAACTGGGTGATTTTAAGACGGCTGGGATCCAACTCCCAGAATTCTCCAACCCAACCAGCTGTTGGAAACGGGGTTCTCTGGCATGCCAGCTGGGGGATTCTGGGAGTTGGAGTCCACCCATCGTCATATTTCCCAGTGTGAGAAATGCTATTCCAAACCCCACCATTTTGGAAGGAGATGATAGATAGAATTAATAATGTGGGGTCCCTGGTGCTCTCTGGGCATGGTTGTTTTCTTGCAGATGTTTCATAAACCGCTAGGTGACATCACCAGGGGTAGAAGGGAGCGGAGTTTGTGGAGAGGAGGAGGAGGAGAAGAAGAAAAGGACTATGGAGTCCTTTGTGGTCTCTCAGCTGGGTTGTTTTCTTGCAGACATTTCATGACCCAGCTAGGGAACATCATCAGTGCTAGAAGGGAGGGAGGTTTGTAGGGAGGAGGAAGGGGGAGGCTTATGGACTCCTTGGTGGTTTTCTTGCAGATGTTTCATGACCCAGCTAGCTAATATCATCAGTGCTAGAAGGGAGGGGCAGTTTGTGGGAGGGAAGAAGGAAGGAAGGAAGGAAGGAAGGAAGGAAGGAAGGAAGGAGAAGGAAGGAAGGAAGGAAGGAAGGAAGGAAGGAAGGAAGGAAGGAAGGGAAGGAGAAAGAGGGAGGAAGAGGAGGAAAAGGAGAAGGAGGCAGAGGAGCAGAAGGAGAATTGTGTCCTTGCTGCTCTCTGAGCTTGGTGGTTTTCTTGTGGACATTTCATGACCCAGCTAGGCAACATCATCAGTGCTAGAAGGGAGTAGGTTTTGCTCTTATTTTTATATGCTGATGACTAGTTGGGTAAAGAAACATATACAGGAAAATCACCAAGCTCAGAGAGCTCCAAGGACTCTATAGGCATCCACCTCCTCCTCCTCCTCCTCCTTGTTCCTTTCTCCTGCACTCCAAACACCCCACTTCCTTCCAGCACTGATGATGTTACCTAGTTGGGTAATGAAAGGTCTGCAAGAAAACCACCCAGGGCCCCAAAGTTCAACCCTGGGCTACAAATATTCTTTTCTATCAGAATAAACACTCAAGTTATACCAGCTGCCTCAATTTTTCTTTCAGAGCAACAGAAATGCCTCATTCAAGGGAGCAATTTTGTCCCCTGATAGCACAGATTTTTCATATTTATTTATTATAATCCACTCAGGGTGGTTCCCAATCAAAAGAGGGGAAATCTTGGAGGTCCAGATGGGATTTTTAAACCCCTGACAAATCATATTTTTTTAATAAGTTACATATTATTAGAAGCCTGGGGAATAATCATATTACCTGCTTGATGGATAACATTTTAATTAAATGTACATTTAATCAATAGCTCATCTTTGGCTTGATTCTACCTATATTGGAATCCAGGTTGCAGTCAGTTTGGGAATTTATGTTGTCCATATATCTTGAAGGAAGAAAGCAGACTGGCCTCAGTGTGAAAAAGGTTGTGTGTTTTTGCACCAAGAGACACAAGGAAGTACACCAATAAAATGCTTCTCAAGTTGTTAGGAATGGGTAGATTTGCTTAAGCCACAATGAAAACTAAAGCTCTAGATTCTAGAAAGGAAGGAGGGGGAAGGAGGAGGAGGAGAGGAGGAGAAGCATTCTATTCTATTTTCTATTCTATTTTCTATTCTATTTTCTATTCTATTCTACAATAGAATACTTTATTGGCCAAGTGTGATTGGACACACAAGGAATTTGTCTTGGTGTAAATACTCTCAGTATACATAAAGAAAAGATACATTCATTAAGAATCAAGAATCATAACGTACAACACTTAATGATAGTCATAAGGTACAATCAACAATCAAATCATACTAGGAAACAGTCAATATAAATCATAAGGATACAAGGGACAAAGTTACAGTCCTACATCTATTTTCTGTTTTATTCTATTTTCTATTCTATTCTATTTTTTTCTATTTTAATCTATGCTACAGTATTAGGGAGATGTGACAGAACCAAGCATCAAATTCTGAATTTTAGCTTTGGGATTGAAAGTTGCCTTCTGCTTTTGAAGGGTCTCAGCTTGGCAATTTCTTGATGGTTTGATCGTTTTCTCTCTGTGTGTGTCTGTCTCTGTCTCTCTCTCTTTTCTCTCTCTTTCTCTCTCTCTTTCTTTCTCTCCCTCTCTTTCTCTCTCTCTCTTTCCCCTCCCCCCTCTCTCCCTCCCGCCTCCCTTTCCAACACAATTTCTTAATGGTTTGATATCTTTCTTTCTCTCTCTCTCTTTTTTTTTAAACAAAAAAGTGAAGCCTTAAATATCAAATGCTCCGAGCTGCCAAAGATAAAATATCTCAGTGTTTCAAGTAGTCAGTCCTGATGAATTATATACCACTTCATAGTGACAGAAACTTATTGCATGTCAGATATTGTCAAATATTGAATTGCGCAGCCGGCCATCAATTAAAATCAAATGCTAAATATTGTACCGTGTCAGCCCGAAAATACCGTCACTGAAGGGGGTTGATGTCAGGTGTCAATTAATACCGTCAAATGCCAACTGTCAAATGCAGTTAAATATCTGGGCTGGGAGGCATATAGATCCCCGCACGAGAGTTATGGGTGTTAAATATTAAAACACTCTTAAGACATACATTCCACACCCGCAGCTGCCCGGCACCATTTCCTAAGGAAGCGGGGCAAAAGGTTCAGCTTCGGCTCTCCAGATAAAAATCGAATTAAGCCCCAATCCTGCACGAGGGGGAATCGCTCGGGGGGCACTGAAGGCCTCGTTCAAGGAGCGTTTAAAGACCGTGATAAAAGCCGACCCGGAGGGCAGGCTGGCTGCCTCAATTCCGCCCAGCGTCGTTAAAGGAAGCGAAGGGAGGAAAACGATCTGCGGAAATTGCAGGGAAAGACCCAGAAGGTGGAAATAGCAGCAGCCAAGCGGACATTAGACTCCCTTGAGGCTTTAAGGAGTTCATCTCTCTCTCTCTCTCTCTCTCTCTCTCTCTCTCTCTCTCTATATATATATATATATATATATATATATATATATATATATATATATATATATATAATCTCTATCATCCATCTATCATCTCCTGTCCTCTCTCTCTCATATCTATCTATCCATCATCTATCTATCCTCTCTCTATCCTTTCTCTCTATCCTCCCCACCTCTCATGGCTCTATCCATCCATCCATCCATCCATCTATCATTATATCTATCTATCCATCATCTATCTATCCTCCCTCTCTATCATCTCTCTATCCATCCATCACTCTATCTATCTATCATCTATCCTCTCTCTCTATCATCTTTCTCTCTATCCATCCATCCATCCATCCATCCATCATCTATCTATCCTCTCTCTCTATCCTCTCTCTTTCTATCCTCTCCCCTCTCATCTCTCTATCTATCTATCTATCTATCTATCTATCTATCTATCTATCTATCTATCTATCTATCTATCTATCTATCTATCATCTATCCTCTCTCTCTCATCTCTCTATCTCTCTATCTATAATCTCTATCCATCCATCTTATCAATCTATCACTATATCTATCTATCTATCTATCTATCTATCTATCTATCTATCTATCTATCTATCTACATACATACACACACACATATATATATCTTCTCTCCCTATCCATCCATCCATCCATCATTTATTTATCCTTTCTCTATCATCTCTCTCTCTCTCCATCCATCCATCCATCCATCCATCCATCCATCCATCCATCTATCATCTATCTATCTAAGTTAAGGAGAAAAAAAGGAAGGAAGGAAGGGAGAGTCACCCCAAGAAATCCTGGGGTGCCTGAAGGGATTGGGGTTACCGGAGGGCGGATGCCCAGGGACGAAGCCAGCTGAGGGTCCTCCAGGCCTCCATCCCCAGCACAGCGAAGGCTGCTGCCGAAGTCAGTTGAGGGTCTCTGGGGCCCCTCCCCTCCTCCTCCCCCCCTGCCCTTCCTCACGTGCCTGGCTTTCCCGGAGACTGGACTTCGTGCCCACCCCCCCACTCCCAGCTCCAAGCCACAAAGGAGCTTTCTCCTCCCGTGCCCCCTTTGTCTCCCGACCCCAGCATGGAGCAGCCACCATGGAAACGGGGAGGGTCCCCAGTGCCCTTCCGGCAGCTTTGGAGATTTCCTTGGGGAGGGGTCTTTTCTGCAAATGCCTAGACTGGCTTTGGAAAGAAGAGGCTGGTTGGGGGCAGGTGGGAAGTGGAGCAGGCAAGGAAAAAGGGACCAGAAGTTGTGAATGCTCCACCTCTGGAGGCTTCCAAGAAGAGACTGGCCAACCATTTGCCTGAAATGGTACAGGCTCCCCTGCTTGAGTGGGGGGGGGGGGGGGGGGCTGGACTAGAAGACCTCCAAGGTCCCCTTCCAACTCTTTTATTTTGTTAAGAACGGTTGCAGGAATTGGGTCTGTCTAGACCAACCAAGAGAAGGATTAGGAGTGAAATGAGAGCAATATCTGAGGAGAAGGGGGTCAAATTATTCCCCAAAGCACCAGAGAGCAGGACAAGAAACAATGGTTACAGATCTTTACAGAGTTGGAAGGGATCTTGTAGGTCATCTAGTCCAACCCCCCACCCCCACCCAAGCAGGAGACCCTACAGCAGGGATCTTCAAACTTGACAGCTTTAAGACTTGTGGACTTCAACTCCCAGAATCCCTCCTCCTGTCATGTCAGCTCAGGAATTCTGGGAGTTGAAGCCCACAAGTCTTAAACTTGCCAAGTTGGAAGACCCTTGGCCTACACCATTCCTGACAGAGGGTAGTCCAGTCTCTTCTTGGAAGCCTCCAGGGATGAAGCTCCCACAACTTCTGGAAGCAACTTTTCTTCCACGGGCTGATTGTTCTCACCTCCTTGTTTCCAGGTTGAATCTCTCCTTGTTCAGTTTCCATCCATTATTCCTTGTCTGGCCTTCAGGTGCTTTGGAAAATAGCTTGACCCCCCTTCCTCCTCTCTGTGGCAGCCCCTCAAATATTGGAAGGCTGCTCTCCTGTCTCCCCTGGTCCTTCTCTTCCCTAGACTAGCCAGGCCCAGTTCCTGCAACTGTCCATCGTATCTTTTAGCCTCCAGTCCCCTCATCATCCTGGTTGCTCTTCTCTGCACCCTTTCTAGAGTCTCAACATTCTTTTTTATAATGTCGAGACCAAAACTGGACGCAGTACTCTAGGTGTGGCCTTACTAAGGCTTTATAGAGTGGTATTAGTACCTCCCTTGATCTCGATTGTATCCCTCTGTTAATGCAGCTTAGGATTGCATTGGCTTTTTTGGCTGCCACTGAACACTGTGGCTCCTATTTAGCTGGTTGTCCACTAAGACTTCAAGATCCCTCTTCCTGCCTGATTTCACCCAGTCTATATGTGTCCTTCTGGTTTTTCTTGCCTAAGTGTAGGACTTCACTTTTCTCTGCATTGAATTTCATTTTGTTAGATAGGGCCCAGGGTTCAAGTCTGTCAAGATCCATCTGAATCTTGAGCCTATCTTCTTGGATGTTGGCTATTCCTGCCAACTTAGTATCATCTGCAAATTTGGTAAGTTCCCCTTCTATTCCCTCATCTATGTCATTAATGAAGATATTGAAGAGTCCTGGGCCTAAGAAGGAACCTTGTGGCACCCCACTGCTTCCTTCCCTCCATGTAGACATAGACCCATTAAGGACTACTCGTTGAGTACGGTTGGAAACTAACCAAGGGCAGATTCAACTTGGAATTAAGGAGAGACTTCCTAACAGTGAGAACAATTAACCAGTGGAACAGAAGTTGCCACCAGAGGTTGTGGGTGCCCCATCGGTGGAGGCATTCAAGAAGAGACTGGACTGCCATTTGTCTGAAATGGAGTAGGGTCTCCTCCTGCTTCAGCAGTGGGCTGGATTAGAAGACCTCCAAGGTCCCTTCCAACCGTAGGATTGTATGTTCTATGATGGTCATCTTTCGGACAGGCTGAGGCAAAACCTCCTTCCTCTTCCTCTCTTCCATGTCTACCTCTTCTTATTTCCCCCTGCTTCCCCTTCGTTCTGTCTTTTTCTATTTGGCCCCCAGATCACCTGGGAATGCGGAGTTTGGTCCCTGTTTGCAGTCATTGTGAATGTAGGAATATTAGTGGCAGTTTCTCAAAACCCGGCAAAGAAGAGGAAGGGGGTGTGTGTGAGAGAGAGAGAGAGAGAGACCCTATCCCAACTCACTCCTCTCCTTCTTCTCCTGCTCTTCTGCTCTCTCCCTCCTCCCCTTCCTCCTCTTCCTCCTCCTCCCCTCCTCTCCTGCTTCTCTCCCCCTCCTTCCCTCTTCCTCCTCTTCCTCCTCCTCTCCTTCCTCCTCCCCCCTCCTCTTCCTCCTCCTCTCCTCTTCCTCCTCTTCCTCCCCTTCCTATTCTCTTGCATCTCTCCCCCTCCCCCCTCCCCTTGCTCCTCCCCTCCTCCTCCCCTTCATTGTCCTCCTCCTCTTCCTCTCTTCTTTTCCTTCCTCCATCTCCTCTTCTTCTCCCCCTCGTCTCCTCTTCCTCCTCTCTTCCTCTTCCCCTTCCTCCTCCTTGTCCCCTGCCTCCTCCTCTCCTCCTCCCCTTTCTTCCTCACCTGCTTCTCTCCCCCTCCTCCCCTCCCCCACTCCCTCCCTCCCTTCATCGCCCTCCTCCTCTTCCTCCCCTCTTTTCCTTCCTCCATCACCTCTTCCTCCTCTCTTCCTCTTCCCCTTCCTTCTCCTCTCCCCCCCTCCTCCCCTCCTCCTCCTCCTCCTCTTCCCAGACCCCCCATCTGCTTCATGCAAACGCAGGGCCCGGGGGCATTCCTGTCACCAAACTGGGAACGCACCTGCCAGAAGGTGCGGGCCCTGCACGGCACATTTTAAGTTCCCCGCTGTGTTTCCTTTCCAAGGAGGAGAACAAACTGTCAGCATTACGGAAATCAGAGCCGCCCCTCGCGTGGATCTCTGTGCACAGAGAGAGATTTTCGCCCCTGCCTCGCCTCTCTCTCTCTCTCTCTCTCTCCATTCCTTAACAAAGAGAAAGTTGAAAGGAGGGAAATAGCCCCCAAACTCCGATTCTAAACTCAGTTGGCTCGTTTTCCTGTGCTTTCCCAACACAGCCTTCCTCGCTCTTGTAAGACAGAGATTGGACTAAGTGTCTTGCTTTTCTACCAGTTTCCACAAGGAATAACAACAACAGATTTGAACTTTCTGCTTTTTCCCTGAAGATGTTTCTCTTCTCACCCAAGAAGCTTCTTCAGCTCTGACTGGATGGTGGGGAATGGAAGGATTTATATTCCTTGCAGACAGAACTGGTCATTTGCATCCTTTTAAGCGAGTCGTTGAGGTCACCTGGAAGTTCAACAGTGAAGGGACACAGGGAAGAAAGCATTCTGCAGCCAAGAAGGCTCCACATCCAATTGCACCACTCAGGTGACCCTGAGGACACAGATAAACCTCCAAGTGGCCTCAACGACTCTCTAAAAAGGATGCAAATGACCAGCTGTCTGCAAGGAATATAAATCCTTCTACTTCACACCATCCAATCAGAGCCAAATAATCATGAAGTCGGGGGGAAGTATTTTCGCATTTCCAATTTTGGGCGAAGGCAGGTCTTGCTGCTATTAATATATGGAGTATAATATATAATATTTTTTACTATTTTTTTTGTTTTAAGATTCCTAATAAAAAATATCTCTGACTTCCATTCAATTTTAACTTTTGTAATTTCTTCTAGCCAATTTCTAATTTTCCACCAATATATATATATATTATATATATTTATATATATATATATATTTGCTTTTGGGCAGGTCCTCCCTCTATTCCTAAGAGGTCTGTAAGGGAGCATGCATAAGCACACCAGCATGCCTACTGTCCCTGTCCTACCATCCCCAATGATTCTTACTCATTTATTATGTACATACTCAAACCTTTTATATTTTATTTATTTTATCTTATTTATTTGATTTGACAATCACTTACAAGATAATAGGTATAAGTAAAAGCATAGTTATGAATACATGAAATGGGTACATATAAGAAAAATAAAAAAAAACAATAGGACAGGGACGGTAGGCACGTTGGTGCACTTATGCACGCCCCCTACAGACCTCTTAGGAAAGGGGTGAGGTCAATAGTAGACAGTCTAAGGTTGAAGTTTTTGGGGTTTGGGGAAAAAACCACAGAGTCGGGTAGAATATTCCAGACATTGACCACTCTGTTGCTGAAGTTGTATTTCCTGCAAGCAAGTTTGATGTGATTTACTTTGAGTTTGTATCTATTGTTTGCTCTTGTGTTGTTATGGTTGAAGCTGAAGTATTCATTGACAGGTAGGACATTGTAATGTATGATTTTATATACTATACTTAGATCGGACCGAAGATGGCGTAGTTCGAGGTTTTCTAGGTCTAGAATTTCGAGTCTGGTGGCATCAGGTATTCTACAATGAGTAGAGGAGTGGAGAACTTTCGGTGAA
>CM042846.1:96484792-96563043 GCA_023653725.1 Bungarus multicinctus
GAAAGAAGGAAAATGAAAAGGAAAAGAAGAAAGAAAAAGAGAAAAGAAGACAAAGAGAAAGAAAGTGGGGGAAACACAAACTTCCCTTCCAATCGTCCAGTAATTCCAGGCAAGGGGCTTCCAGCTGCAGCATAAAAAAAAGGCAGGTGGGGGGGCGACCGGCACCCTTAATGAAGTTACCACCACCGGCCGATTAAGTTAGCCGGTCCTACGGGATCTGCCGGGGAGGTGATGGACTGGAAGTTTAACGGGAACTAAATTGCATTTCATTTCAATTTGACCATAAATGTGATGATTTCGTCAAATAAGCACAAGGGGGAGGGAGGGAGGGATGAGCTGGTGAGACCCTCTTTGGAAAACTGCTAGGATGATGTTTCCCCAAACCTAAGAATAGAATAGAATAGAACAGAACAGAACAGAACAGAACAGAACAGAATAGAATATTCAGAATGAATAGAATAGAGAATAGAATAGAATATTCAGAATGAATAGAATAGAATAGAGAATAGAATAGAATAGAAAATTCAGAATGAATAGAATAGAATAGAGAATAGAATAGAAAATTCAGAATGAATAGAATAGAATAGAATAGAGAATAGAATAGAAATTAGAATAGAATAGAAATTGGAAGAGAAAAAGAAGAGAAATTGGAATGGAATACAAATTGGAATAGAATGGAATGGAATGGAATAGAAATTGGAAGAGAAGAGAAGAGAAGAGAAGAGAAGAGAAGAGAAGAGAAGAGAAGAGAAGAGAAGAGAAAGAGAGAAGAGAAGAGAAATTGGAATAGAAATTAGAATAGAATAGAAATTGGAATGGAATAGAAATTGGAATAGAATAGAATAGAATAGAATAGAATAGAATAGAATAGAATAGAATAGAATAGAATTATTTATTGGCCAAGTGTGATTTAGACACACCAGGAATTTGTCTTGGTGCAAATGCTCTCAGTGTACATAAAAGAAAAGATACTTTCGTCAGGAGTCAAGAATCATAAGCTACAACACTTAATAGTAGTCATAGGGTACAATAAGCAATCAAATCAGATAGATAGATAGATAGATAGATAGATAGATAGATAGATAGATAGATAGATAGATAGATAGATCAAAAGTAAGTAAGTAAGTAAGAATGAATAGAATTCTTTATTGGCCAAGTGTGATTGGACACACAAGGAATTTGTCTTGGTACATAGGCTCTCAGTGTACATAAAAGAAAAGAGACATTCGTCAAGAGTCACTAGGTACAAGACTTAATAGTAGTCATAGGGTATTTAGACAAAGGGATGATTTGTTATGCAGAGAGGAGAATGTTGATAGCTCAGAGTTGACATGGTGGGGTCCCTGGTGCTCCCTGAGCTTGGTGGTTTCTTTGCAGACATTTCATGACCCAACTAGGGAACATCATCAGTGCTAGAAGGGAAGGGGGTTTGTAGGGAGGAGGAGGAAGAGAAAGGGAGGAGAAGGAGGACGGTTGTGAGGTCCTTGGTGCTCTCTGAGCTTAGTGGTTTTGTTACAGACGTTTCAGACCCAACTAGGTAGCATCAGCAGTGCTAGAAGGAAGGGGATTTTGGAGAAAGGAGGAGGAGGAGGAGAAGGAAGAGAAGGAGGAGGAAAGGAATGATGGTGGAGAAGAAAACTTGAAGAAGAAGAAGGGACAAGAAGGAGGAGGAAGAGGAGGAGGAGGAGGAGGAGGAGGAGGAGGAGGAGGAGGAGGAGGAGAATTATGGGTTCCTTGGTGCTCTCTAAGCTTGGTGGTTTTCTTGCAGATGTTTTATTACTCAAGTAGGGAACATCATCAGTGCTAGAAGGGAGTGGGATGCACAGAGAGAAGGAGGAGGAGGAAGAGGAGGATGGTTATGGGGTCCTTGGTGTTCTCTGAGCTTCGTGGTTTTCTTGCAGTCGTTTCATCACCCAACTAGGTAGCATCATGAGCGCTAGAAGGAGGGGGCTTTGCTCTCAGTTTGTATACATGTAGTAGCTTGCTTTCAGAGAGACACCCTACCTGCTTACCTGCTGTTGTAACTTGGAACAGTCCCTGAACTAATGGTTTTAAACTGAGGATTACCTGCATTAAAACCCCTCCCCCGTGGCTAAAACCCTGTCCATTTGTTTTAAAGGTTTGATGCTGCCCTGCCAGAGGATGATGGGCACTGCAATCCCAAACATAAAGGGCAGAATATAAAGAAAAGCATGAAGAACAGACCAAGGTAAAAAAAAAAATTATCCAAAAGAAATCACTGTTTTGAATTAAAAACAATCTGACTGCTCAGTGGCATTTTTTAAAACGACTATTAAAACGACTTTTATTATGATAAACTGGTCTGTCCTGGAAGGTAGATGTAAATTTGTACAAATGAATGGATATCAACTTCCAAGTAAATTATTGCACATATAAAAACTTTACTGCTTACATGGAAGTCAATTATTTTCCCGGAGAGAGAAAGATTTGCTTTCCCCTCCCAGCATGTTCCCTTACGATCTATTCTTCCCCAAACACTTTTCAACTCTCAATTCCAATGTGCTGAAATTATGTTCAGAGACGGGTTTTTCCCCACCCCCTCCAGAAGGGTTTAAAATAAAAAAATAACTCTTTGGGGTCTACAGCATTGTTAGTCATTCTAGCCATCTCCCTCTCTATGGTGACTGGGAGCATTTTGGGGCATTGGCTTGTGTGGATGGGTGTGGATGGTTGCGACCCCAAACACTAAATGTGAAAACTTTGTTAAGAGGAATAAAAAGAATAAAATAGAAGAGGAGAGGAGAGGAGAGGAGAGGGGAGGGGAGGAGAGGGGAGAAGAGAAGAGAAGAGAAGAGAAGAGAAGAGAAGAGAAGAGAAGAGAAGAGAAGAGAAGAGAAGAGAAGAGAAGAGAAGAGAAGAGAAGAGAAGAGAAGAGAATAATGCAATGAAGAATAGAATAAAATATAGGAAATAGACAAGAAGAGAAGAGAAGAGAAGAGAAGAGAAGAGAAGAGGAAGAGAAGAGAAGAGAAGAGAAGAGAAGAGAAGAGAAGAGAATCTAGGAATAAGAATGGAATGGAAAAAATAGAATAGAATAGAATAGAATAGAATAATGCAATGAAGAATAGAATAGAATAAAATATAGGAAATAGAAGAGAAGAGAATTAACAAAATTGGAAGGGACCTTGGAGGTTTTCTAGTCCAACCCCCTGTTCAGGCAGGAAACTATAACATTTCAGACAAATAATGGCTTCTTCTTGAAAACCTCCAGTGTTGAAGCACCCACAACTTCTGGTGGCAAGCCGTTCCACCGGTTAATTATTCTCACCATCATGAAATTTCTCCTTAGTTCCAGGTTGCTTCTCTCCTTGATTGGTTTCCATCTCTTGTTTCTAGTCCTGCCTTCATGGGCTTTGGAGAATAACTTGACTCCCTCTTCTTTGGGGCAGCCCCTGGGAGATTGGAAGACTGCTATCTTGTCTCCCCTAGCCCTTCTTTTCTTTAGACTAAATATAACCTTCAAATGTTCTTCCTATGTTTTAGTCTCCAGGCCTTTGACCATCTTAGTTGCTCTTCTTTGCACTTTTCCCCCAAAAAATGTCTCAACATTTTTTTTTTTGTGATGTGGCGACCAAAACTGGATGCAGGATTCTGGACTTACTAAGGCTTTACAAACTGGTACTATGTGTTAAAAGGTTGTAATTTAGGAAGAATCAAAACTGATCATCACCATGCATGAAATGATCTAAAGAGATGCTGGAGGAAGCAAACAGATGCGCCCACCCAAAATGTCCTAAAGTTTTGCAACGTTGCTTACCATGCAAAAGTTTCTCAGATTTTTTTCCTGGCGTTTAATAAATTTTATGTCTTTTGTAAAATCAGTGGTATCTCATTGATCCGGTTGCCAGAAGCCACGATTATGTCTACAGATTGCGGGGAGCGTCTCTAGGAAGTATATTTGGTGACATTAATTTATCCCACTAATTACTTTGCTATCTGTTTTTGGGATGCTTAGAAGCAATTTATCACTTTAAATACCCATCTATAAAATGATGTAATATAAAAAAATAAATTAAATCAGCAGAAAAATTACTAGTATCACAGCAGGAAATTTTCAAAAGAAATGAAGGAGGGAATTTGGGCAGTTATACTCATTATCAGTGAATACAAAGAAATTGAGTTTTTTTCCTTCCTTCCTTCCTTCCTTCCTTCCTTCCTTCCTTCCTTCCTTCCTTCCTTCTTTACTTCCTTCCTTCCTCCCTTCCCCTCCTTCTTCCCTGACTCTCTTCTTTTCTTTCTTCCATCTATCTATCCATCCATCCATCCATCCATCTTCCTATCCCTTCCCTCCCTTCCATACTTTCTCCATCCCTTCCTTCTCTTTCTCTCCCTTCCCTTCTTCCCTCCTCCCACCCTCCCTCTCTCCCTTCCTACCATCTTCCCATTCTCGTTCCCTCCCTCCCTCCCTCCTTCCTTCCTCCCTCCCTCCTTCCCCTCCCCTCCCCTCTTTTCTTCCTTCCTGTCTTTCTTCCTTTCCTTTCTCTCTCCTCTCCTTCCATCTCTTCCTCCCTCCCTCCCTTCCTAGTTTTCCTTCCTTCCTTCCTTTCCTTCCTTCCTTTCCTTCCTTCCTTTCCTTCCTTCCTTCCTCCTTTCCTCCTTTCTTTCTTTCCTCCCTCCCTTCCCCTCCTTCTTCCCTGATTCCCTTCTTTTCTTTCTTTCTTCCATCCATCCATCTACCTATCCCTTCCCTCCCTCCCTTCCATCCTTTCTCCATCCCTTCCTTCTCTCTCTCTTCCCTTCTTTCCTCCTTCCACCCTCCCTCTCTCCCTTCCTTCCATCTTTCCACTCCAGAAGTTTCAACTCCTTCCCTCAAAACGACGCTATAGAGCCCTGCACACCAGAACAACTAGACACAAGAACAGTTTTTTCCTGAATGCCATCACTCTGCTAAAAAAATCATTCCCTCAACACTGTTCAACTATTTACAAAGTGTACACTACTATTACTGTTAATCTTCTCCTCACTCCTTATCACCCATCCCCTCCCACTTGTGACTGTAACTTTGTTGCTTGTATCCTCTGTTTCTTAGTATGATTTGATGTTGATTGTACCCTATGACTATCATTAAGTGTTGTACATTATGATTCTTGATTCTTAACGAATGTTCCTTCTTTATGTATACTGAGAGTATTTACACCAAGACAAATTCCTTGTGTGTCTAATCACACTTGGCCAATAAAGAATTCTATTCTATTCTTTTCTTCCCATCCTCCCTCCCTCCCTCCTTCCTCCTTCTCCTCCCCTCCCCCTTTCCTTCCTTCCTGTCTTTCTTCCTTTCCTTTCTCTCTCCTCTCCTTCCATCTCTTCCTCCCTCCCTCCATTCCTTCCTAGTTTTCCTTTCCTTCCTTTCCTTCCTTTCCTTCCTTTCCTTCGTTGCCTTCGTTTCCTTCGTTTCCTTCTTTCTTTCTTTCCTTTCCTTCCTTTCTTCCTCCCTTCCTCCCTCCCTCCGTCCCTCCCTCCCTTCTCCTCCTTCTTCCCTGACTCCCTTCTTTTCTTTCTTCCATCCATCCTTCTTCCAATCCCTTCCTTCCCTCCTTCCCATCCTTTCTCTGCCCCTTCCTTCTCTGTCTCTCTCTTCCCCCCTCCCTCTCTCCCTTCCTTCCTTCCTTCCTCCCATCCTCCCTCCCCCCCCTTCCTTCCCCTCCAGCGCACCAGGTGATCCGACAGTCCACGCACCCCCTGTACTGTCCTTCCCTGCACTCGGTGCCACCAAGGACATCGCGGGGAGGGGGAATAGACTCAGGCGAGGGCCGCAGACTGCCGGCTCCTGGGGGAGCAGAGCCTCTCTCCCCCCAGCTGCTCCGTCCCAGGGGGTGGGGGTGGGGGGTCCGAGGCGCTTGCCAGCTGGAGCTCCCCAGCCTACGGCACCCCTGCTCGGCTGGCCCAGGTGAGGCAGGGCGAGATTTTCAGGCTAGCTAAACAGGCAGGCCAGCCCATTAAACACGTCCCGCCAGGGACCATCCTCCTCGGTCTTGTCCCCTGGGCACATCTGCAGGCCTGCCTGGCAACATCTGGAGGACGTCACTTCGGTAACCTTGCATTTCTGCCGGGCTGGTTGCCTCCAGATGCAGCCTGGCCTCCCCAGAGGTTCCCCTCGGAGATGCTGGCTGCATTCCATCTCCTCCTCCTCCTCCTCCTCCTCCCTTTTGACCAGAGGTGCTTTCACCGACCTCCAGCCAGTGTGAGCCTCTGAGTTGTTGTTGTCGTTAGTTGAGTCGTGTGTGACTCACCGCGACTCCCACGGACAACGTTCCTCCAGGCCTTCCTGTCCTCTTCCATCTTCTGGAGTCCATTGAAGCTCACGCCGGCTGCTTCCGTGACTCCCTCCAGCCCCCTCCTCCTTCTTCTTTTGACAGATAACAGATGAAGGGACCTTGTAGGACATCTATTCCAACCCCTTCCATTGTTCCCAGCATTAGGCTCTTCCCCCAGGGAGTCCTTCCTTCTCATGAGGTGGCCAAAGTCTCTGAGTTTCATCTCCAGGATCTGGCCTTCTAAAGAGCAGTCAGGGTGGATCTCTTCTACCCTGACTCTTCAATACTTCAGCTTCAACCATAACAACACAAACCAAATTTAAAAAATAAAATAAACTTTTGTTCCACTGGTTGGTTGTTCTCACTGTCAGGAAATTCCTCCTTATTTCCAGGTCGAATCTCTCCTTGTTCGGTTTCCATCCATGATTCCTTGTCTGGCCTACAAGCACTTTGGAAAATAGCTTGACCCCCCTTTCCTCTTCTCTGTGGCAGCCCCTCAGATATTGGAAGATGCTATCTAGTCCCCTGGTCCTTCTCTTCCCTAGACTAGCCAGGCCCAGTTTCTGCAACCATTCTTTATATTTAAAATAGAATAACAGAGTTGGAAGGGACCTTGTAGGTCATCTAGCCCAACCCCTCATCCAAGCAGGAGATCCTACATCATTTCTGACAGATGGCAGCCCAGTCTCTTCTTGAAAGCCTCCAGGGATGAAGCTCCTACAACTTCTGAAGGCAACTTCTCTTCCATGGGTTGATTGTTTTCCCTGTCAGAAAGTTTGTCCTTATTTCCAGGTTGAATCTCTCCTTGTTCAGTTTCCATCCATTGTTTCTTGTCTGGCCTTTGGGTGCTTTAGAAAATAGCTTGACCCCCCTCCTTCTCTCTGTGGCAGCCCCTCAGATATTGGAAGATGCTCTCCTGTCTCCCCTGGTCCTTCTCTTCCCTAGACCAGCCAGGCCCAGTTCCTGCAACCGTCCATCGTATGTTTGAGCCTCCAGTCCCCTCATCATCCCGGTTGCTCTTCTCTGCATCCTTTCTAGAGTCTCAACATCCTTTTTATAGTGTGGAGACCAAAACAGGATGCAGTTCTCTAGGTGTGGCCTTACTAAGGCTTTATAGAGTGGTATTAGCATCTCCCTTGATCTCGATTGTATCCCTCTATTAATGCAACTTAGGATTGCATTGGCTTTTTTGGCTGCTGCTGCTGCACACGGCTGGCTCCTAGTTAGCTGGTTGTTCACTAAGACTCCGAGATCCCTCTCCCAGTTCCTGCTATTGAGCCTGGTTTCACCCAGTCTATATGGGTCCTTTTCTGCAAAACTCTGAACAATTCTCCCCCACCCAGTCACTGCTTAAGGTATTTCTTTTTGTTAACACCCTCCCAACGATCAGCTGTTCTGACAATCAGCTGTGCCGGGATCCCCCTCGCTGTCTTACTGCACTCCCCCCTTTCTGGGCCCTAGGGAAGCCTTCTGGGAGAGGGGTGTGTGTTGCAAAAGAAGAAGAAGAAGCCATGCCCACCCAGTCACATGGCCACACCCACCCAGCCGCGCCTACCTTGCCGCGCCCACAGAACCCGTTGTGAAAAAATTGGAATGCTCTGGTTGCAACGGTCTGTAAGTGTGAAAAAACAGTCCTAATTTTTTTTTTCTCATGGCCGTTGTAATTTCAAACGGTTGCAAAACGAACCTTCATAAGTCAGAATACAATAGTACACTTCCTCTTTCCTCCAACAAGGAGTTGAGGGGGTCTCGTTCCTAGATACATCTCTGTCTCCTAATTCTTTCAGCCGATCATCGCAAGAGAACGATGTCCTAATTTATTTCCCCCCCTCTCCCCCTCCCCCTTTGTCATGGGGGGGGGGTGGAATGTCCCCCACCAATTGATCATCCTGCTTCAAAGCTTACAAGCCAATTTTTTTTCTGGCCTGCCCGAGCAAGCGGCTGGACTAGAAGACCTCCAAGGTCCCTTCCAGCTTCATTCTGAAGTGAAGCGTAATTGGAAAATTAACCAGGTTAAATCGGGAGAATGGGGGGTGGGGGGAGAGGAGACACCATTTCCAACCCTCCCTTCAGAGCTATCAATTTCTCCACCCGTCGCAAACCTCTCCCCCTCCCCTCTCCTCCTCCTCCCTCCCTCCCTAATTTATCCCTTCTTCTAACCTTGAGTTGATTTGCCGGTCAAGAATCCAAGTAGTACTAAATGTGACGTGACCGGTTTAACCATCTGATTTATCGGCCCTCCTTCCATGCGTTACTTGGGTGTACAGGCTTTAAATGTTCATTTTAATAATAAAATTTATGTGTCACCGGCGCATGCGGTCGCCTCTGTTCGCCCAAGCGGACCTGCCTGGCTGAGGGGGCCGTTATTTCGCAGACCACCAGGGTTTGAAAGCGATCTATTATTAGGCCAACTTAACTGAGGTTGCTATCTTGCAACTTGTCATGCCCTTGTGGGAGTCTGAATCCAAGGAGGAAGACAAACAGCTGACAGGGGCTGTGAGTGGAGCTCCGTTGGCTGTGGAGGAAACTGGGGAAGGGCCAAGTCTGGCTGGGCAGAGCAGGGAAGAGGTAGAACAAGGGAGAGGGAGTTCGGAAGAAGACCCAGGCCCACCTCCTCTTCGTCCTAGCTGTGATGACCCAGGGTGGGATACAAAATAAACACAGTCACCAAAAAACAGGTGAAGCCCCTTTTATTCCTTCACTTTGCTTCCAAGCTCCAAATATCCTTGACTGGAGACAAAAAAACTCCCCCACAAGCAGTTACGAAAAGGAGGAAATGCCGTTTAAATTATAAAGAGTAAAAAAACAACACAAACCAGGCAAGAGAAGGGCTTGAAGATGTCCACAGATATGAGAACACACACTGGGAGGGACGCCAAACTCAGAGAGGAACAATAAACTAGAGATATTTCCATGCTTTGTTTCCAGCGTTTGCCAGTACGCAGGTCCATCCTCCTATCCAGTTGTCACAGCTGCAGCCCAAGAAGAGGATCAAGGCCCTCTTCTCCTGAGGAGACCACTTCTCTCCCTTATCCTCTCCTCCCTGCGTGCCCTAGGATGGAGAGGGGATGGGCCTGGGTCCTCCTCTGACTGCCCAGCTGGCCTCTGCCCTTCCTCAGCCTCCTCCACAACCTCCAGAACCACACTTCCACTCCCTGTTGGCTGTTCCTCCTCTCCCTCAGAGTCAGTCTCCACCAAGGGCATGACACTAGGGCACACAGGGAGGAACGGAAAAGGGAGCAATGTGGATTGCAAGGCTTACAGGGGAGGAAAGGGCCCTGATTCCTGTCATTAGCCACAGCTGGGAAGAGAGTGTAAAAGAAATGCATGCTGAATGCAGCGTCTTCTGGGAACAAACCTGAGTTTATCTTGTGTTTGCTTTGGTTATCTGCATTTCTGGCATCCTCCCAACCGTGTTGAATTACTGCCGTGCCTTCACATCTGGAATTCCTTCTCCTGCCCTGCTGGACTAATGACCTCATTTTGCCTTGATTGGACTTATAGTTGCAGTTTATGTTGACCATGTTTTGGACTTGATTCTCTGCAGCCAAAAACTTTTCCTGGGAAAGTTTTTCTCCAGCCCAGAAGGTAACAGGACATTGGGGTCAAGGTTGGAACTAATAAAGGGACTCCTACTGATTATCTGACTGTGTGGCCTTTGTGCCACACCCCTTTGGGTCATCACACAACCTTTGGGGGAACTAACCCCTGGATGACAAAGGCCAGACAGATGTTGAGGAACTGCTGGATAAATGAAACAGTAGCATGCATCTTGATTCCCAAGTATGGGTAGTGCTCAACTTATAGGGCAGGACAAGAAGCAACGGAATACTCATCTCAAATGACCTAGAGCCCACTGTAACTACATAGCCAAAAAGGCGTTAAGAGTTGTTAACTTAATCTTACGTAGCTTTTTCTCTGGTAATATTACACTAATAACTAGAGCATACAAAACATTTGCTAGACCAACACTCGAATACAGCTCATCAGTCTGGAACCCACATTACGTATCTGATATTAGCACAGTTGAGAAAGTCCAGAAATATTTCACAAGAAGAGTTCTCCACTCCTCTACTCGTTGCAGAATCCCTTATGCCACCAGACTTGAAATTCTAGACCTAGAAAACCTTGAACTACGCTGCCTTCGGTCCGATCTAAGTATAGTATATAAAATCATACATTGCAATGTCCTACCTGTCAATGAATACTTCAGCTTCAACCATAACAACACAAGAGCACACAATAGATACAAACTCAAAGTAAATCACACCAAACTTGATTGCAGGAAATACGACTTCAGCCACAGAGTGGTCAATGTCTGGAATGCTCTACCTGACTCTCTGTTTTCTTCCCCAAACCCCAAAAGCTTTAACCTTAGACTGTCTACTATTGACCTCACCCCTTTCCTAAGAGGTCTGTAGGGGGCATGCATAAGCGCACCAACGTGCCTACCATCCCTGTCCTATTGTTTCTTTTTTTATTTTTCTTATATGTAAGGAATACTATCATAACTATGTTTTTACTTATACCTATTATCCTGTAAGCGATTGACAAATCAAATCAAATCAAATCAAATCAAATAAATAAATAAACAAACAGATGGAAACTAAGCAAGGAGAGAAGCAACCTGGAATTGAGAAGAAATTTCCTAATAATGAGGACAATTAACCAGTGGAACAGCTTGCCACCAGAAGTTTTTTTTTTAATATTTTTTTCTTGTTTTTTACAAACATATCATTGCGTGAATGGAGTGTCTTACGTTTTAGAACAAATATGACAATATTCTTCATATTCAATACAATTGACAATCTTAATATTGATACACATATTTTTATTAAATTGTAATCTTTTGTTCTTTGATTATTCACCTTTTCAACCTCTTATGTTTGTGCCAATCTCCATATTCTGAATATCCCTCTTCTAACTACAAATAAAACATTATTAATCATCTCTATGGCGTTTAACAGACTTATATAATTCTAATAAAAATTCACCCATTCATATTGGGTTATGATCTTCCATTATTTATCCCCTTTCTGATTTTTAACTATGCCACTATTATATTTTAAAAACATCCCCCTTTCTAATCACATTTGCCACCAGAGGTTGTGGGTGCTCCATTCCCTGGAGGCTTTTAAGAAGACACCAGACAACCTTTGCCTGAAATGGTAGAAGGTTTCCTGCTTGAGCAGGGGGGAGGGCTAGACTAGAAGACCTCCAAGGACCCTTCCAATCCTATGATTCTCTGTTCTATGTATGGGCTCCTGACCCCACAAAGGTTGCTGGGCCTATCTGGGCCCCTGGAGCTGCATGGGCCCCCTGCTGCCATAGATCAACTGCATTTTGCAAAAGATTTCCCAAAAAGTCCCTCGGCTGGGTTGCTGAGCTGCAGGATCAGAGGAATCCCCAAGTTCCAAATTCAGCTTTTAATCCTGGCAGAGTCTCTGGTCCAGAAGTGACATTCAGCCAGTTCTGACCGGTTCTGGAGAACTACCAGTAGGGGAAATTTTGATTAGTTGGGAGAACCGGCCAATCCCACCTCCGACTGGCCCTGCCAACCCCATCTCTTCTCTGCCTCCCATTGAGTCCCAGCTGATGGGCTGGGTCTTCTTTGGTTGCCCTGCACAGGAGGACGGAGCTGGAAAGCAGGTCAGTGGGGTAGAGAGGGAAGGGGGATTTTGCAGTATATCCTTCCCCTGCCACGCCCACCAAGCCACACCCACCAAGCCACGCCCAGAGAACCAGTAGTAAAAAAAAAAAAAGCTGAATCCCACCATTGCTCTGGTCCCATCAAAACATACAGAAAGGGCCAGTGAAGGAGTCAAGAGCACTTTGGATTTCCAACAGGTAGCAGGATGAGTCAAGGAAAAAGGAGGTATTGCACCGAGTTCAAAGCCCCCCCCTTCTGTTTTTATGGGGTCATTAGGACCCAGAGCACTCTGCTTTTTTAATTGAAATGAAGGGAAGCTATTGACTAGCTATCAACACTCCTACCTAGGCAGCAATTCACTTCCGGGCTCTGGGGAGCATATCGTCCCCTTGCCCCAGCTTGAATAAATGTTGCCATGTCTCTAGTCTAGCCCCATGACACGGAAGCATTTCGGAATGGAGAAATAAACGCCAGAGTTTGTGTTTGAAGATCAGTCTTGGCTGGTTGGGTGGCAGTCAGAAAGCTGCTTCTCATACCAGATGTTCGAAACCGCCTGAAGCAAAAGTTAGAAAGCCTTCAGGACTCTTACTTCAAATGATATTTCATGCAAAGCCACTGACATTCACCGGTTTGCCACAGAACCCGTTGTGGCCCACCAATGGAGCTGGCGGCAGAAGATTGGGGAGGAACATGGGCCAGTCCTGGAGTCTGAGGAAGGCTCGGACAAGGGCTCTGCATCGGAGGCAGAGATGGGCCCAGGGCCGTCCGACAGTTATCAGCTGCCTTCGGAGTCAGAGATCAGTGGGGAAGAAGAACAGCTGGAACCTGTTCCCAGTGTGTGCATGCACAGAGCTGCCAGAAGAAGGGAACAGCTGTGGAACAAGAGGCAAAGATGGGGCCAGGGACGTCCAACAGTTATCAGCTGCCTTCGGAGTCGGAGATCAATGGGGAAGAAGAACAGCTGGAGCCTGTTCCTAGTGTGCTCATGCACAGAGCTGCCAGAAGAAGGGAACAGCGAAGGAACAAGGGTTGACTCGGGAGCAAAGGCACAGGTGGATGGTGAATGGCACCTCCCATAGGGAATAAAAGGGAAGCAAAAGGGGAGTGGTGTTTGCAGGAGACAATTAGTTCATTTAATTAGTGTGAAGATTTGTTCGTGACTCCTTGCCAAGTATTTTCTGCTACAGCATGGCGTTTGGAAGATATCAGCCTGGCAACTCTCCCAGCCAGATAAAGATCTGTAATTGGGAACTATCTTGAAAGACTGTTGGCCAGGACTTTGCTGGAAAGGAATTCCCTTTATAAACTAAATAAAAAGGGGTTTATCAGGACGAAGAGTCGGCTTCGTGCTGTTGGGGAAGCCTGGATCAAAACAGAACCAAGGAATTTCTACATACTTATGGATGCTCTTTGTTGCAAACAGCCAGATCATCTCATCAGAGAAGGAAGAGGAAGAAGATGTGTTTTCTAGAAAGATCTAGAACAGGTTTTCTGAAGACCCGTTAGAGAGAGACGGTTCAGTTCTGGGCATCATCAACCTTTAAGGAAGGTCAGAGAAAGGCAATGAAGTGGATGAGGGGACTAGAAAGTAAGTCATACGAAGAGAGATTGAAGAAGGTTGGATTCGTCTGACTTGAGAGTAGACAATTGAAGTGGGATGTCTGTACCAACTGAAGCAATCATGGTAACTCAGGGTTGAACTGTGGGGTCCTTGGTGCTCTCTGAGGAACTTGGTGGTTTTCTTGCAGACGTTTCACGGCCCAACTAGGTAACGTCATCAGTGTTGGAAGGGGGTGGAGTTTGCAGGGAGGAGGAGAAAGAGAAAGGGAGGAGGAAGGAAGGAAGGAAGGAAGGAAGGAAGGAAGGAAGGAAGGAAGGAAGGGAGGGGAGGGAGAGAGGGAGAGATAGGAGGGAAGGATGGAAGAAAGAAGGGGAAAGGGAAGGTGGGGAAGGAAGGAAGGAAGGAAGGAAGGAAGGAAGGAAGGAAGGAAGGAAGGAAGGAAGGAAGGAAGGAAGGAAGGACTATGGAGTCCTTTGTGCTCTCTGAGTAGCTTGGTTGCTTTCTTGCAGATGTTTCATTAACCAATTAGAAAACAGCGGGCCTGGGAACCCTGGGAATTGAAGTCCACACATCTTAACCTGCCCAGGCAGAGAAACACACATTTCCTTTCTAGGTTCCATGATTGAATCGTTCTCACCACGGTGACTTTTTCAAGCATTTCAGCCAGAAATCTGGAACGCCGATCCATTACTTTGCGCCAGTGGGGAGTTCGCCTCGGATGTCAGTGCTCTCCACAAATCAATCTCTTAAATGGGGATCCTCCTGGCTGCCAAACCAGATCATAAATGTTCTGCGGAGGAAGGAAGCCCCACAGATGCCTTCAGCTCCATGGGTATCGCTGCAAAGACAACGAAGGCTCCCCCCACTCCATCCATCAGAGTGACAGCCCTCCCCATCCCCGTGCCAACTGTCAGGTCTCATGGAAAACTAATCAGATCAGATTTGGAAGGGACCTTGGAGGTCATCCAGTCCAGCCCCCTGCCCAAGCAAGAGACCCTACCCCATTTCTGACAGGTGGCAGTCCAATCTCTTCTTGGAAGCCTCCAGTGATGAAGCTTCCACAACTTCCAAAGGCAACTTCTGTTCCAGGGGTTGATTGTTTTCCCTGTCAGAAAGTTTCTCTTTATTTCCAGGTTGAATCTCTCTCTCCTTGATCAGTTTCCATCCATTATACCTTGTCATTATACCTAGCTTGACCCCCTTCCTCCTCTCTGGGGCAGCCCTTCAAATACTGGAAGGCTGCTCTCCTGTCTCCCTTGATCCTTCACTTCTCTAGACTAGCCAGGCCCAGTTCCTGCAACCGTCCATCATATGTTTTAGTTTCCAGTCCTCTCATCATCCTGGTTGTTCTTCTCTGCACTTTTTCTAGAGTCTCAACCTCTTTTTTTAATAGTGTGCAGACCAAAACTGGATGCAGTACTCTAGGTGTGGTCTTACTAAGGCTTTATAGAGTTGTAGTAGTACCTCACTTGATCTCAAATGAATGTCTCTGTTAATGCAGCTTAGGATTGCATTGGCTTTTTTTGCCTGCTGCTGCACACTGTTGGCTCATAATTAATTGGTTGTCCACTAAGAATAGAATAGAATAGAATAGAATAGGAATAGGAGTAAGAATAAGAATAGAGTAGATATTGGATGAAGAATAGAATAGAATAAGAATAGAGTAGATATTGGATGAAGAATAGAATAGAATAAGAATAGAATAGATATTGGATGAAGAAGAGAAGAGAAGAGAAGAGAAGAGAAGAGAAGAGAAGAGAAGAGAAGAGAAGAGAAGAGAATAAGAATAGAATAGATATTGGATGAAGAATAGAATAGAATAAGAATAGAATAGATATTGGATGAAGAATAGAATAGAATTCTTGATTGGCCAAGTGTAATTGGACACACAAGAAATTTGTCTCTGGTGCAAACGCTCTCAGTGTACATAAGAAAAAATTCATCAAGAATCATAAGATAGAAGACTTAGTAATAGTTCTAGGTTAGTAAAAGCAATCAAATCATATATAGGTTACGCAATCAAAACATACTAGGAAAACAAATAAAGCAATGTAAATTGTAAAGATACGAGCAACATGGTGATAGCCATAAGTGAAAGAGGTAGGTAATAGAGAGGATGAGAAGAAGAATAGTAACACAGTCTTACTAAGTCTTACTAAGCATCCAAGATCCCTCTCCCAGTGACTGCTATTAAGCCTGGTTTCACCCAGTCTAGATGTTTTCTGCCTTGGAAAACGCTTCCATGTGGTCGGAGCGGTTTGGCTGCAGCCTCTTTCGGGCAGAGGGGTTGTAAGACAGCCACAACCGCTGCTGTAAGCAATCCATCAATCTGGAGTGCCTGGGTGGCAAGAGGTGTGAAAGGAGAATATTTATACACTCGCTCAATTTTGGCTCGGGAGGAACCCCAGACTGCCAGGTTAGGGATGCTCGGAGGCCTGGAAACTTGATCGGTGGTCATGCAGCGTGAGAATAAATCGTGGGGGGTGGGGGGGAGGAGGTTGGGAGGGGAAGCTGGAGATTTGTTTTTTCAAATGCCTCCTGGCAGACAATGGCAGGTGAATTTACTATGTGTGTCGCTCAAGAGTCTTTGCTCAAGGCAGGACTGGCCTGCCCATTCCAACCTGCTGACTACCGGTTCTCCCCGGTTCGGGTGAACTGGTAGCTAATTTTATCATTTTTAATTACTGGTTCGGTAACCCGGTAAATCCCTCCCCTACCTAAATGGTAAAGCGTCTCCTGCTTGAGCAGGGGGCTGGACTAGAAGACCTCCAAGGTCCCTTCCAGATCTATTCTGATTCTAATTCAGAAAACCCTTCAGAAGTTGTGGGAGCTTCATTCCTGGAAACTTTCAGGAAGAGACCGGACTGCCATCTGTCAAAAATGGTGTAGGGTCTCCTGCTTAGGCAGGGGGTTGGACTAGATGACCTACAAGGTCCCTTGCCAACTTTGTTAATCTGATAGGTAGGTAGGTAAGTAGGTAGATAGGTAGAAAGGAAGGAAGGAAGGAAAGAAAGGAAAGAGAAAGAAGGAAGGAAGGAAGGAAGGAAGGAAGGAAGGAAGGAAGGAAGGAAGGAAGGAAAGAAGAAAGAAAGAAAGAAAGAAAGAAAGAAAGAAAGAAAGAAAGAAAGAAAGAAAGAAAGAAAGAAAGAAAGAAAGAAAGAAAGAAAGAAAGAAAGAAAGAAAGAAAGAAAGAAAGAAAGAAAGTTATGGGAGCTTCATCCCTGAAGGCTTTCAAGAAGAGATTGGACTGCCATCTGTCAAAAATGGTGTAAGGTCTCCTGCTTGGGTGGGGGGTTGGACTAGATGACCTACAAGCTCCTTTGCTGTTAATCTGGTAAACTCTCCAGTGTTAGAGTGCCCACAACCTCTTGCCAGCCGTTCCCCTGGTTAATTGTCCTCCTCACTGCCACAAAATTTCCCCCTTAGTTCCAGGTTGCTTCTCTCCTTGATGAGTTTCCATCCGTTGCTTCTCCTCCTGCCTTTGGGGGGCTTTGGGGAATAAATTGCCCCCCTCTTCTTTGGAGCAGACCCTGAGATATTGGAAGTTGGTATCATGTCACCCCTAGACCTTCTCCTCTGAGAATGGGAAGGGACCTTGGAGGTCTTCTAGTCTAACCCGCTGCTCAGGCAGCAAACCCCATTCCAAACAAATCCAGCCCTTTCTTAAAAACCTCCAGTGATGGGAGCACCCACAGCTTCTGGTGGCAGGTAGTTCCACTGGTTAATTGTCCTCACTGCTAGGAAGTTTCTCCTTAGTGTTAGGTTGCTTCTTTCCCTGATTAGTTTCCAACAGTTGCTTCTTGTCCTGCCTTCAGGCGTCTTGGAGAATAGCTTGACTCCCTCTTCTTTGGGGCAGCCCCTCAAATACTGGAATGCTGCTCTCATGTCACCCTTAGTCTTTCTGTTTGATAGAGTAGACATCCCTAGTTCACTCAATACAGAATAACAGAGTTGGAAGGGACCTTGAAGATCTTCTAGTCCAACCCATTGCTCAAGCAGGAGATCCTACACCATGTCAGACAAGTGACTGTCCAATCTCTTCTTTAAAAAAAACCCCAGTGATGGGAGCACCCACAACTTCTGGTGGCAAGTAGTTCCAATTGATTATTTGTCCTCCCTGTTAGGAAGTGTGATGACCCAGAGTATTTCAGAAATATAACCAAACCCAAAATGTAACTAAAAGTCCTTTTTAATGCCTTCAACCTGGCTTCCCTGTTTCATTGTTCGCAGTGGAGGAGTCAACTATTTTCAAAATAACATTTCAAAGGAAAAAAGCAGAGTTCAAATTCAAAGAGCCGATAAACGAAGCAAAAACCGAAAACAAACCGCACTGAATAGTGTCACGACAGACCAGGATAGATCATTGCCAGCTTCAGGAAGATAACCAGGGACAGCCCGTTGGAAGAACGCCAACCAAGATAAACCTTCTTCCGGAATAAAACACTAATTTGTCTCCAGCGCCTGTTAGCACGCAGGTCCCAACTCTTATGCAGATCTCCCGCCTGCAACCCATGAAGAGGATCAAAGCCCTCTCCTCCAGAGTAGACCATGTTTTACCCTGATCCTCTCCACTCTGCGTGCCCTAGGATGGATAAGGGAGGCCTGGCTCCTCCTCTGACTGCTCAGAGTCAGTCTCCGCCAGGGGCATGACAGGAAAATTTCTCCTTGTTTCTAGCTTGCTCCTCTCCTTGCTTAGTTTCCATCTGTTGCTTCTTCTCCTGTTTTGGGAGTTTGCCCGAAAGGAGACAAGTCCAAGATCCCGTTGTGTAGCTGGGCTATTCTGTGCACCCCTGTTTTTGACTCACATGCCTGCAAAAGCTCCCCCTTAGCCCCCCACCCCACCCCCAGGTTGGAATGGTGTGAGCAGTATACACACACACACAGAGACACACACAATCTGGGCAGCCCTGTTCTCCTCCAGCCAAGCTGCCCTGTGGATCTGATCAATTACTCATCAAATCTTAATGGATGCTTTAACTCAAGTGTGGCATCTTAATCAGAGTGATGACTGCGGAGTGTCAGGGCCATCGATTGGAGAAAGCAGACGGACAAATGATGCCATCGACCTGCCCTCGGAAGGGCCTGGACCGGCCTTGCCCGCCAGGGCTGGGGTTGGCCTGCCCCCTATTGGTTGCCAGGGGGAGGACAGGCGGGGCTGGCTTGCTGTGAATTTTCACGGAGGGTGAAGTTGTTTTTTATTATTTATTTATTTATTTATTTATTTATCTATTTATTTATTTATTTATTTTTGTCAATTGCTTACAAGGTAATAGGTATAAGTAAAAACATAGTTATGGATACATGGATACATATAAGAAAAATAAAATAAAAAAGAAACAATAGGACAGGGACGGTGGGCATGTTGGTGCGCTTATGCACGCCCCCTACGGACCTCTTAGGAAAGGGGTGAGGTCAATAGTGGACAGTCTAAGGTTAAAGTTTTTGGGGTTTGGGGAAGAAACCACAGAGTCAGGTAGAGTATTCCAGACATTGACCACTCTGGCTGAAGTCGTATTTCCTGCAAGCAAGTGTCCACCACTCCTGAAACGAGGACCAACTTCCCAACAATGATTTGGAAAGCCCCCCAAATGTAGACATCTATTAAGAGAAGATATTCATGAAATAAAATAAAATATTAATTTCATGCGGGATGAAGTTGTTTCTGACAGGGTGTTTTCCTCTCACCTCCTGGTCGCTACCTGCCTCTGATATAAGGAATAACTTCCAAACTATTCTTTTGAACCCCCCCCCCCAATGTTTATTAATAAGATATTAATAAAATATATCAAATAAAATATTAATTTCATGCAGGATGAAGTTATTTCTGGCAACTGGAAGCCCCCACGGTCGGTGTCTTCTTCTTTTTCCTCCTCCTCCTCCTCCTCCACACAAACTCCACTCCCTTCTAGCACTGATGATGTTCCCTAGTTCGGTCTTAAAATGTCTGCAAGAAAACAGCCAAGCTCAGAGAGCACCAAGGATTCTACAGTCCTCCTCCTCTTCCTCCTCCTCCTCTTCTTCCTTTTCCTCTTCCTCCTCTTTTTCCTCCTCCTCCTCCTTTCCACAAACCCCATTCCCTTCTTCTACTGAGGTTGTTACCTAGTTGGGTCATAAAACGTCTGCAAGAAAACAACCAAACTCAGAGAGCACCAAGGACTCCACAATCCTTCTCTTCCTCCTCCTCCCTCTCCTCTCTTCAAATCCTCTTCTCTTCTAGCACTGATGATGTTCCCTAGTTCGGTCATGAAACGTCTGCAAGAAAACAGCCAAGCTCAGAGAGCACCAAGGACTTCACAATTCTCCTCCTTTCCACACACTCCACTCCCTTCTAGCACTGAGGATGTTCCCTAATAGGGTTATGAAACATCTGCAAGAAAACACCCAAACTCAGGGAGCACCCAGGACCCTTCAGTTCAACCCTGAGCTTAGAATATTCTCTTCTATCGGTTCGTCCTCTGTTTCTTGAACTCCCTGCCCAGCCTTCAATCCAGATGTTTCTTAGCATCTCTTTCCAAGAGCCAACCTGGCCCAACCCTGCTCAGCATCCAGAACCTGACAGGGTTGGCTGCCACGTGGCTGGGCCACCAACCGTCCCTGGGGAGGAGGGGCATTCCTCTTTACAGAAGGGAAACTGAGTCCCTAGGTCTATTGCAACGTCTTCTGACTTGTCCGCTTCTGGCCATCTTTCCTCTTTCACCCCCTTCCCCAGAGGTCAGAGTGAGCCAGCAAGACCGCTCTGCACGTTGCTAAGTGCACTCTGGCCCTGTTGCAGCGCTTGGGCAGATCTGCAAGGAGGAGAGATGAACTTCTTGGCAAGGAAAGGGGAAAAACACCCAGCCCCTTTTCTGAAGGAGGCCATCCATCAGCGAGGGATGGCGAGGGCTTCCCTCCTGGGAAGGGGCTGTGATTTGGCACCGGCTGCCTCCCTCCTGGAAGACACAACGTTGGAGTGGAAGCACTAAAAGCCTTTACAACCTACAAGCGTTCATTTAGAACTCATATTTTTCACAATGGAAGGGAATGTGTGCAGTTGAACTGAGATGTCCCTGGTGCTTTGGTTTGCTGGCAGACATTTCATGACCCAGCCAGGTAACGTCATCAGTGCTATAAGGGAGTGATGTTTGGGAGGAGGAGGAGGAGGAGGAGGAGGAGGGGAGGGAGGGAGGGAGGAAGGAAGGAAGGAAGGAAGGAAGGAAGGAAGGAAGGAAGGAAGGAAGGAAGGAAGGAAGGAAGGAAGGAAGGAAGGAAGGAGAAGAGGAGGGGAGGGAGAGGGGAGGAAGAGGAGGAGGGGGAGGAGGAAGGAAGGAAGGTAGAAGAGGAGGAGAAGGAGAAGGAGGAAGAGGAGGGAGGAAGGAAGGAGAGGAGGAGGGAGAAGAGGAGGCAGGAAGGAAGGAAGGAAGGAAGGAAGGAAGGAAGGAAGGAAGGAAGGAAGGAAGGAGAAGAGGAGGGGAGGGGAGGAAGAGGAGGAGGGGAGGAGGAAGGAAGGAAGGAAGGTAGAAGAGAAGGAGAAGGAGGGAGGAAGGAAGGAGAGGAGGAGGAAGAAGAGGAGGAAGGAAGGAAGGAAGGAGAGGAGGGAGGGGAGGGGAGGGGGAGGGGAGGAAGAAAGAAAGGTAGAAGAAGAGGAGGGAAGGAGAACCCAGGGAGGGAGGGAGGAGAGGAGGAGGGGAGGGGGAGGAGGACGAGGAGAAAGGAAGGAAGGTCGAAGAGGAGGAGGAAGAGGAGGGAGGAAGGAAGGAGGTGACGGGGGGGAGGAGGAGGACCGTGAGATCCCTTATGCTCTCTGAGCTTGGTGGTTTCCATGCAGACATTTCATTACCAAACTAGTTAATATCATCAGTGCTGGAAGGGAGGGAGGTTTGGGAGGAGAGAGGGCGAACAGGAGGAGGAGGAGGAGGAAGAACACTGTGAGTCCTTGGGGCTTTCTGACCTTCGTGGTTTCCTTGCAGACGTTTCATGACCCACCTAGGTAACTTTATCAGTGTTTAAGAGAGTGAGGTTTGGGAGGAGAGGAGGAAGAGAAGGAGGAGCCCTTGGTGAGAAAGAGGAGGAGAGGGAGAAGGAAAGCTGTGAGATCCTTGGTGCAGATATTTTATGGCCCAACTAGGTAGCATCATCAGTGCTTCAAGGGGGGAGGAGGAGGAGGAGGAGGAGGAGGAAGAGGAGGAGGAGGAAGAGGAGGAGGAGGAGGAAGAGGAGGAGGAGGAGGAGGAAGAGGAGGAGGAGTCGTCCTTGGTATTCTCTGAGCTTGGGGGTTTCCTTGCATACATTTCATGACCCAACCAAGTAACAACCTCAGTGCTACAAGGGGGTGGATTTTGTGAGGAGGAGGAGGAGGAGGAGGAGGAGGAGGAGGGATGCTGGTCAAAACTGAAGGGTATAGTTTTGTTTCCACTTGGAAACGGCTTCTGGACTGTATGCTCAAAACAGGAAAAAAATGGAAATTAGATTTTAGGTTGTGATAATGAGGTTCACCTTCTTGTTTTAGAAATGGCACCTACTGGAAACGCAAAGGAAACCCTTGAGGTTGTAGCCTTATTTGCTCGTTCTGTAAGACTGAAAAAAGAAGAAAATCTCTGTTGTTGTTTTTTCCTTTCTACTTTGCACGCCTTCTCTTTTCTCAGCTTTGTTTCCAGTTGTATTTTGCAGTATAATAAACTTTCATAAGAACTTGCAAAAATGCGAACGAGTAAAAGGTACGGTTTTCTGAGGCACAACCGGCGGTGGGTGCAGAAGGAAAGAAAAAATAACCAAAACAACAGAGTTAGAAAGGTCCTTGGAGGTCTTCTAGTCTAACCCCCAGCCCAAGCAGAAAACCCTATACCATTTCAGACAAATAGCTTCCCAGTTTCTACTTACAAAGCCTCCAGGGATGGAATCACCCATAACTTCTGGAGGCCAGCAGTTCCACTAGTTAAAAAGAATTACAGAATAATATTCAGAAGGGACCTTGGAGGTCATCTAGTCCAGCGGTCGCCAACCTTTTGGGCCTCAGGGACCACCAAACCATCTCTCTCTCTCTCTCTCACTCACACATACACACACAGAGGCAGGGGTGGGATTCAAATTTATTAACAACCGGTTCTGTGGGCATGGCCTAATTTGTGGGTGTGGTCATGGTTTGGTGGTCATGTGACTGGCTGGGCGTGGCTGGTATGTAAATATTATGAATATTTATGTAAATATTGAAATTTTTTTATTAAAAAAGGAGCAACTTTTACCCAAAATCAGGCAAAGCAGGCAGGTGATGGAGTTGCTCACAGAATCACAGATTCACTCAGAGATCTGTGTTTCTGCCATCGGCTACCTGAGTCTGCACTGAATAATAGAAGCTTCTGTCCTAAGGAAAGTTCAGCTCTGCTTTTAAGCAGAGCCGAAGATCTAAAGATTAGCTAGAAAGCAAGGAATTCAATGGTTTCCTGCTTTCTAGCTAATCTAAATCTCCCCACACAGCAGAACAGCTGATGGTCAGGGGAAAAAAAGGAAAAATAGCAATTTAGCAGGCAAGTTTGCCAGGTAAGGAGTGAGTGGGCGGGGAGGGTTCCCACGGGCCATGTGGGCGGCACAGCCTCGTGTTCCTGCACTGCCTGGATTAATTGCTTTCGGGGAGGGGCTGCTCTGGGGGTGACATTTCTCTGTGGACCACCAAAAAACTTTTGTGGACCACCAGTGGGCCACGGCCCACTGTTTGGCAACCACTGTTCTAGTCCAACCCCTTGTTCAAGCAGGAAATCCTATATCATTTCAGACAAATGGCTGTCCAATCTCTTCTTAAAAACCTCCAGGGATGGAGCATTTACAACTTCTGGAGGCAGGATGTTCCCCTGGTTAATTGTTCTGTCAGGAAGTTTCTCCTCAATTCCAGGTTGCTTCTCTCCTTGATGAGTTTCTACCCATTGCTTCTCATCCTGCCTTTGGGGGGCTTTGGAGAATCTGTAGAGAAGGATGAACAGAAGCAGTGAGAGCATCAAGGCCTGGATCAGAAGGGTGACCAGAGAGCAGATCTAAGAACTGGGATGAGATCAGGGGTGGATTTCTACCGGTTCTGTCCACCTCTGTAGAACCGGAAGCTCTGAAGAGCAGCAGACATAGAACCGGTTCTATGTCTGCTGATGTTTTTGCCCACCTGCCCACCTAGGCTCTTACCTGACCTTTATTTCCTGATGTTTCAACTTCAGCTGCCGTGCGAGGCACAGCTGCAGTTACAAAAGCAGGAAAAGAGGGGCTGTTTCAAAGGCTGCTTCTCTGCACGCAGCTGCTGATGACAATTTACAGGCGTGCGCTGGCAGCGTGCAGGGAAGCACATCATAAATCATCGAACCTCGTAAATCCCGAACCGGTAGTTAACCCTGTCGTATCCCACCCCTGGATGAGATCAAATGTCACACAGAGCTGGATTGTCCGCTCTTGTTCTGAATTAGACTTCCCCAACAGCACGAAGCCAACTCCTTGTCCCAATAAAACCCCTTTTATTTAGTTTACAGTGACTTGCTCTCCAGCAATGTCCCGGCAAACAGTCTTTCATGAGATTTCACAACTACAGATCTTTATCAGGCTGGGAGAGTTGCCAGGCCGATAGCTTTCAGATGCCCCACTGTAGCAGACAATACTTGGCAAGAAGTCAGGAACAGATCTTCACACTAATTAAACGAACCAATTGTCTCCTGCAAACACCATTCCCCTTTCGCTCCTCTTTTATTCCCTCTGGGAGGGGCCACTCACCATCCACCTGAGCTTTTACTCCTGAGTTGACCCTTATTCCTTAGTTGTTCCCTTCTTCTGGCAGCTCTGTACATGCACACACTGGGACAGGCTCCAGCTGTTCTTCCCCACTGATCTCTGACTCTGAAGGCAGCTGATAACTGTCAGATGGCCCTGGCCCCATCTCTGTCTCTTGTTCCTCAGCTGTTCCCTTCTTCTGGCAGCTCTGTGCATGCACACACTGGAACAGGCTCCAGCTGTTCTTCTTTCCCACTGATCTCTGACTCCAAAGACAGCTGGTAACTGTCGGACGGCTCTGACCCCATCTCTGCCTCCGACGCAGAGCCCTCGTCCGAGCCTTCCTCAGACTCCAGGACTGGCCCAGGTTCCTCCCCAACCTCCTCATTGTCCAAATCTGCTGCCAGGTCTGCTAGTCACTGGCGGGCTACAACAACTCTAGTCCTCTATAAGAGGGCGCTCCAAACTTAGGCACTTTAAGACCAGTGGATTTCAATTCATCCTGGCTGCGGAATTCTGGGAGTTGAAGTCCACTGAAATCTTAAAGTGGCCAAATTTGCAGGCACCCCCCCCCCTGCTCTATAAGATGAGATCTCCTGTGTGCAGCGTGCAGCAGCAGGCAAAAAAGCTAATGCAATCCTAAGCTGCATTAACAGAGGGATATAATTGAGATCAAGTGAGGTAGTAATACCACTCTATAAAGCCTTAGTAAGACCACATCTGGAGTCCTGCATCCAGTTTTGTTCTAGAAAGAGTGCAAAGAAGAGCAACCAGGATGATGAGGGGACTGGAGACTAAAACATACAATGAATGGTTGCAGGAATTGGGCCTGGCTAGTCTAGGGAAGAGAAGGACCAGGGGAGACAGGAGAGCATCTTCCAATATTTGAGGGGTGCCACAGAGAGAAGGAAGGGGGTCAAGCTATTTTCCAAGGCACCCAAAAGCCAGACAAGGAATAATGGATGGAAACTGACCAAGGAGAGATTCAACCTGGAAATAAGGAGGAATTTTCTGACAATGAGAATCAAAGTTCCATTGAAGCTTCACCACTGGAGACTTTCAAGAAGAGACTGGACTGCCATCTGTCAGGAATGGTGCAGGGTCTCCCGCTTGGGCAGGGAGGGGTTGAACTAGATGACCTCCAAGGTCCCTTCCAACTCTGATTATCTATTAATCTGGTCTTCGGCTTCTTCCCAAGCCTGGGTGTTGCTTCTCCCCTAACCTTCGCACCCTCTCCGAATGTGCAGATGCAATTGACTTCTCGCTGAGGTCAGTGTCTAAATTTATTGACCGCGGGCAGGAATATTGACCCGAGAGGAAGCTGAGGTCAACTGGAGTCCCCCCCTGGGGTCATAAATCCTGCTATTGACTCCAGTAACAGAAGTCAATAAAGCAGCGGTTAATATAAACATTGTCTTACAAAAATTAATTCCCGGTGACATGGGTGGTGGCGGGCAGGTTTCCGAGTGAAATATGGAGTGGCACGTCAGTCAAGTCCAAAGAAGGAGGAGAAGATCAGATTAGGGGGGGGGGGATTAAATTGCCAGGGTCGGCGGGGGGAGGAAAGGAGATCCAGTCCAATTGTGGGGTTCATGGAAACGGATTTGGGTGATGGAAGGACTTGGTTCCCAGATATGCTGACCAGCAGAGCCTGCCACAGCACGGGAATAATGTTAAGGAAGGAGGAGGAAGAGGAAGAGCAGACGGGAAAGAGGAAGAGGGGGAGAAAAAGGAGGAGGAGGAGATGGAGGAGGAGGAAGAAGAGGAGAAGGACGCAGAGAAGATGAAGGAGGAGGAGGAAAATATGAACGAGGAGGAGGAGGTGGTGTTGGAGGAGGAGGAGAAGAGGATGGAGAAGATGAAGGAGGGGGAGGAGGAGGAAGAAGAGGAGGAGGGGAAGGAGGTGGAGAAGATGGAGGAGGAGGAGGAGGAGGAGATGGAGGGAGAAAAATGGAGGAGAAGGAAGAGGAGGAAGAAGAGGAGAAGGAGGAGAAAGAGTTGGAGGAGGTGGAGGTGGAGGTGGAAGAGGAGGAGGAGAAGGAAAAGAAGGAGGAGAAGATGGAGAAGATGAAAGAGGAGGAGGAGATGGAGAAGGAGAAGGAGAAGGAGGAGAAGGAGAAGGAAAAGGAGGAGACCAAGAAGAGTAAAGGAGGAGGAGAGGGAGGAGAAGAGAAGGAGAAGGAGAAGAAGAAGAAGAAGAAGAGAAAAGAAGAAGAAGAAGAAGAAGAAGAGAAGAAGAAGAAGAAGAAGAAGCAGTAGAAGAGAGAAGAAGAAGAGAGAAGAAGAAGAAGAAGACAGAAGAAGAAGAAGAAGAAGAAGAAGAAGAAAGAAAAGAAGAAGAAGAAGAAGAAGAAGAAGAAGAAGAAGAAGAAGAAGAAGAAGAACTTGGTTCCTGTTGGGCTCTTGAGCTTTGAGAGAGAGACTCCCACCCTTCATCGCAACCCAGTTCTGGAGGAGGAAATGTCTCCCAACCTATATTTTAAACAGGTCAGTAATTTAAACAATCCAATAATTTAAATGGCTGGTCATAGTTAAGAGCCTCCTGAATTATTCATCGCCTTAATGCTGGTTTGAAATTTATATACAGTATATATATATGTATTTCATATCCACTTTTTGGAATTGTCAGGCCAGCAGTTTCAAGAGAATGATTGACACTGGGGGGAGGAGGGGGGGAGAGAAGGCTTCGCAAATGCAGCATCACTTTGCTGTCTTGTGTTGAACGACAGATACAGTTCTTCAAAGCCAGGAAATCCAACTTTGGCAGAGTGGGGGGATTCAGGCAGTTCGCACCAGTTTCGGAGAACCGGTTGTTAACTTTCTGAGCAGTTTGGCAAACTGGTTGCTGGAAGAAATCATTAGGGCAGAGAACCGGTTGTTAAGTGATTTGAATCCCACCACTGCACTAAGCTCAGAGAGCACCAAAGACTCCCCAGTTGTCCCTCCTCCCTTCTAACACTGATGAAGTTACCTAGTTGGGTCATGAAACATCTGCAAGAAAGCCACCAAGTTCCTCAGAGAGCACAAAGGACTCCGTAGTCTTTCTTTCCTTCCTTCCTTCCTTCCTTCCTTCCTTCCTTCCTTCCTTCCTTCCTTCCTTCCTTCATTTCTTCCTTCCTTCCTTCCTTCCTCCCCCTCCTCTCTGCAAACCCAACACCTTTCAGGCACTGATGAAGTTATCTCATTGAGTCATGAAACATCTACAAGAAAACCACCAAGTTCCTCAGAGAGCATGAAGGACTCCATAGTTTTTACGTCCTTCCTTCCTTGCTTCCTGCCTGCCTTCCTTCCTTCCTTCCTGCCCTCCCTCCCTCCCTCCCTCCCTCCTTCCTTCCTTCCTTCCTTCCTTCCTTCCTTCCTTCCTTCCCTCCCTCCCTCCCTCCTTCCTTCCTTCCTTCCTTCCTTCCTTCCTTCCTTCTCCTCCTCCTCTCTGCAAATCCAACACCCTTCTGGCACTGATGAAGTTACTTCGTTGGGTCATGAAACATCTATAAGAAAACTACCAAGCCAGTGATGGGATTCAGCCGGTTTTCACCGGTTTCAAAGAACCGGTTGTTAACTTTCTGAGCAGTTTGGATGAACTGGTTGTTGGAAGAAATCCTTAGGGCAGAGAACCGGTTGTGAAATAATTTGAATCCCAACACTCCTATGGCAGCTTTAAGACCTGAGGACTTCAACTCCCAGAATTCCCCAGCCACCAAAGCTGGGCAACTCCCAGTCCATAGATCTTAAAGTGCAACGGTTGGACATCCATGGTTTAAAGATCAGCCTGATTGTTGGCTCAGTTCGCTGACTCCCTACCAGCTTCTTCTTGCTTGTTAAATATCTACAGTTCAGATGTTTTGCCCCTTTCCTAGAAAAATGGACCACCCCAACCATTCTTCATATGTTACTAAAACATACGATGAACGGTTGCAAGAACTGGGCCTGGCTAGTCTAGTGAAGAGAAGGACCAGGGGAGACAGGAGAGCAGTGTTCCAATATCTGAGGGGCTGCCCCAGAGAGGAGGAGGGGGTCAAGCTATTTTCCAAAGCAAAAGAAAAGAAGGGAGGGAGGGAGGGAGGGAGGAAGGAAGGAAGGAAGGAAGGAAAGAAAGAAAGAAAGAAAGAAAGAAAGAAAGAAAGAAAGAAAGAAAGAAAGAAAGAAAGAAAGAAAGAAAGAAAGAAAGAAAGAAAGAAAGAAAGAAAGAAAGAAAGAAAGAAAGAAAGAAAGACATCTGAGCAAACCATGGATGGACAGAAAACATGTCTAGTTTAAGGAAAAGAAGGACCAGGGGAGACAGGAGAGCATCTTCCAATATTTGAGGGGCTGCCCCAGAGAGGAGGAAGGGGGTCAAGCTAATTTCTAAAGCGCCTGTAGGCCAGACAAGGAATAATGGATGAAAACTGACCAAGGAGAGATTCAACCTGGAAATAAGGAGGAACTTTCTGACAGTGAGAACAATCAACCCCTGGAAACAGAAGTTGCCCTTGGAAGGTGTGGGAGCTTCATCACTGGAGGCTTTCAAGGAGAGACTGAACAGCCCTCTGTCAGAAATGGTGTAGGGTCTTGGGCGCTTGGGCGGTGGGTTGGACTAGATGACCTACCAGGTCCCTTCCAACTCTGTTCATCTGAATGATGTTGGGCTCCTTATTTTAGGAATTGCTGCTAACCATATCAGAGTCGTGAGCCATGGGGTTTAAAACTGTCAACACCCAGAGAGGCTGAGATTCAGACCAGACCACAGCAATCCAGAAGTAAATGAGATCCCGATCAAGGAATTATAAAACAAGGCAAACAAGCTAACATTAAACCACAGTCTGATCAAGGAACCAGCAAGACCACTCTCACAAACACTGTGACAGCGCAAAGTACTTTTCAAAGAGAGAGAGAAGACCCTTCTAGCACTGATGGTGTTCCCTAGTTGGGTCATGAAAGGTCTGCAAGAAAACCATCAAGCCAAGAGGGCACCAAGGATCCCACTGTCCTCCTCCTCCTCCCCCCTCCTCCCCACAAACCCCACTCCCATCTAGCACTGATTATATTATCTAGTTGGTTCATGAAATGTCCGCAAACAGAAAACCAAGTTCAGAGAGCAGTGAAGACCCCACAGTCATCCTCCTCCTCCTCCTCTTCCTCCTCCTCCTTACCAGAAATTTCACTCCCTTTTAGCACTGATGCCAGCTTTGATCCGTCACTTAATGAAGTGTTATAAGTCAAGGTTCTGGCAACCCAGTTTGCCAAGGAAGCAGCATTTCCGGGCTCCCACCGAACCCCCCAGGGCCGAGATGGTAATTCCAGAAACTAAGTCTCAAACGGTGTTGGGCAGGGTTTCTCAACCTGAGAGCAACTTGAAGATGGGTGGACTTCAACACCCAGAATTCCCCAGGGAGGGAGAGAGGGAGGGAGGGAGGAAGAAAGAAGGAGAGAAGAAAGGAAGGAAGGAAGGAAGGAAGGAAGGAAGGAAGGAAGGAAGGAAGGAAGGAAGGAAGGAGAAGAAGAGAGGGAGGGGGAATGAAGGAAGAAGCTCTTTGACCAGGCCGGCTTGGGCTGATTTTAGATTTGGGTATTTTATTTTTTATATCAAATTTTAGGGTTTAAGGGAGGGGTTTTAATTGTTTTCAGCCAGGGTCTTTAATTTAATTTAGTTTTAACTTTTATATATTTAATGTTTTTAATTGTATGGCTCTGCACCGCTCCGAGTCCTTCGGGAGAGGAGCGGTATATAAATAATAATAATAATAATAATAATAATAATAATAATAATAATAATAATATTATAGAAGAGAGGGAAGGGAGAACGAAGGAAGAAAGAAGAAGGGAAGGGAGGGAGGATGGAAGGAAGGAAGGAAGGAAGGAAGGAAGGAAGGAAGGAAGGAAGGAAGGAAGGAAGGAAGGAAGGAGAAGAAGAGAGGGAGGGGGAATGAAGGAAGAAAGAAGCAGAGAAGGGAGGAAGGAAGAAACAAAGGAAGGGAAAGGAAAGAACGAAAGGTAGGAAGTAAATGGATGAGGAAGGGATGCTGCCAGGGGAATTCTGGGAGTTGAAGCCCACCCATCTTCACGTGGCTCAGGTTGAAAAAAACCACCGGCTTCGAGCCTCCTGCTTGAGCCGGGGGTTGGGCTAGAAGACCTCCAGGGTCCCTTCTGTGATCTCGCAGCTCCTCCGCTGCCCAGGGCTGCCTCCTGGCTGCCTCCTGGCTGTGTTGAGTCCTTGAGAGGAAGAGGGGTTTATCCTCCGGCTCACTTACATTTCCTCCCTTCCTCTTCGCAGCCCAGACGGCACATCATTCAGGCCCAGAGACGCCGCCGGTAACCTGAGCATCTCGCCTCGTGCAAGCTGAAACCTCGGGATCCGATTGAGAGGAAGGAGGATCCACAACCTTACACACACACCCCGCAGCGCTGCACCTCCACTGCCCCAACTCAGGGTGGACCTAATCAATCAATCGGAACAGAGCTGGAAGGGACCTCAGAGGTCTTCTAGCCCAACCCCCTGCGTTGGCAAGAAACCCTATACACCAGTGATGGCTAACTATTTTGGGCTCCTGTGCCAAAAATTGCGTGCGTGCTTGCACGCTCGCATGCCGGCACCCAGAAGGCAATGCGCGCATCCCCCTGTGCCCGCTACGCATGCGTGCGCAATCCCCACCCACCTGCCGTCCTCCCTTACCTGCACTGCGCCTCACAGCTGATTTTCGGTCTCCCAAAGGTTTGAGGAAGGCTTCTGCAGGCTTTGCAGGCTGAAAAGTAGGCCTGTTTCGTCACTTCCGGTATTTTCGCGAAAAACAGGAAGTGACGAAACAGGCCTAGTTTTCGGCCTGCAAAGCCTGCAGAAGCCTTCCTGAAGCCTCTGAGAGGCTGAAAAAGGCCTCAAACTGGCCAAAAATCCGCTGTGAGGCTTGCACAGTGAGGTAAGTTTGCCTGCAGCTGTGTGCCGGCACAAATGGCTCTGTGTGCCACCTGTGGCATGCAGGACATAGGTTTGCCATCACGGCCCTAGACCAGGGGTGGGATTCAAATTTTTTAACAACAGGTTCTGTGGGCGTGGCTTAGTTGATTGGTGGGCGTGGCTTGGTGGTCATGTGACTGGCTCAACTCAACATCACTCACATCGAGGCACGCATCTCCTCGCCTGGCCTCTCATGACTGTGGGGATGCTGTAACAGTCGTAAGTGTGAAAAACGGTCATAAGTCACTTTTTTCAGTGCCATTGTAACTTTGACTGGTCACTCCACACAAGTACCAGCAAAGGAGTGGAAAAAAACTCCAGAGAAGTTCCAGAGACAGGAAGTCTAGTCCTGCCAAGAATGTAATAAGGGTTAACAGAGAGGCAGTTTCTGTAAGCAACACCAGAATGTTTCTTTCCTGCCTTCCTTACAGGATTAGCCCAGTAATTTCTTCTAACAACCAGTTCTCCGAACTGCTTAGGATGTTAACAACCGGTTCTAGTGAATAGGTGCGAACCGGTAGAATCCCACCCCTGCCCTAGACCATTTCGATCAGAATAGAGCTGAAAAGGACCTTGGAGGTATTTAACAGAGTAACAGAGTTGGAAGTGTAGGATATCTAGTCCAAATCCCACCCCCAAGCAGGAGACCCTCTACAATCCCAGTCAAGTGGGCGTCCAGACTCTTCTTAAAAACCTCCAGTGTTGGAGCACCCACAACTTCTGCTGGCAAGCAGTTCCACTGGCTAATTCCTCCTTAGTTCCAGGTTGCTTCTCTCCTTGATGAGTTTCCGTCCGTTGCTTCTTCTCCTGCCTTCGGGGGGGCTTTGGGGGATAAGTGGTCTCCCCTCTTCTTAGGCCAGATCAAGCATCTTCCTGGGCAGGGCAGGTGGGGGAATGATGGGTCTGGAAGCAAAGGGGTTTTAAAAATGGAGTGGATTTGGTTCTACCTGTAGGTCTCCTCTCTCTTCTTCCAGCAAACCTCTTCCGGTCCCATCACCCAATCCATCTGTCATTGGTCCCTGCCCACATCACACTGCCTGCACATGGCTGGCGCAGAATGTTGTTGTTTCTTCTCCTCCTCCTTCTCCTCCTCCTCCTCTTTTTCTCCTTCTTTTCTTTCTCCCCCTTCTTCATCCTCTCCTCCTCCTCTTCTTTTTCTACTTTTACTTCTCCTCCTTCATTTTCACCCATCTTCTTGTCCTCCTTTTTCATCTTCTCCTCCTCTTTTTCTACTTCTACTCCTCCATCTTCTCCTTCTCCTTCTCCCCCTCCTTCATCTTCTCATCCTCCTCCTCCATCTCCTCCTCTTCCTCCTCCTCCTTCTCCTCCTCTTTTTCTCCTTCTCCTTCTCCCCCTCCTTCATCTTCTCATCCTCCTCCTCCATCTCCTCCTCTTCCTCCTCCTCCTCCTTCTCCTCCTCTTTTCCTCCTTTTCCTTCCTCCCCTCCTTCATCTCCTTCTCCTCTTTTTCTACTTCTCCTTCTCCTCCATCTTCTCCTTCTCCCCCTCCTTCATCTTCTCATCCTCCTCCTCCATCTCCTCCTCTTCCTCCTCCTCCTTCTCCTCCTTCTCCTCCTCTTTTTCTCCTTTTCCTTCTCCCCTCCTTCATCTCCTTCTCCTCTTTTTCTACTTCTCCTTCTCCTCCATCTTCTCCTTCTCCTACTCCTTCATCTTCTCTTCCTCCTTCTCCTCCTCCTCCTCCATCTCCTCCTCCTCTGGATGTGCTGATCTGTAGAAAAAAGACCATTCGGTGTAGTGGTGAAGGCATCGGCCTAGACTCCTGAAGTCTGTGAGTTTTATTCCTGCCTTCGGCGCAAAGCCCATTGGCTGACTTTGAGCCGGTCACTCCCTCTCAGCCCTAGGAAGGAAGCAATGGCAAATCACTTCTGAAAAACCTTGCCAAGAAAAAAAATGCAGGGATTTGTCCAGGAATCAAAAAGTGACTTGAAGAAAGAGAGCCAGGTTGGTGTGGTGATGAATGAGCTGGCCTAGAAAACCAGGAGACGGTGAGTTCTAGTCCCACCTTAGGCATGAAAGTCAGCTGGGTGTCTTTGAACCCAGTTCTCCCTCTCTCTTAGCCCATCACATCAGGCTTGGGTAACCAACTAGACTAGATGGCCTCCAAGGTCCCTTCCAACTCTGTTAATCTATTAAACTAGCCGGTTGGTCAATTCCTGTGACCACCGACCGATCCGAAAAACGCAGACCTTGCACCTGCGGGAAAATGCTGGGAAGCCAAAAGGCAAAAAAGTTATTTTGCTGAGCCTTGAACATTTTTTTTCTCCCCTTTGCTCCTGAAGACCCTCAGCTTGGAACTAAATTTGCTTGCAAAAATTTAGAGCCCTGACTTGGGCATCAGAAACCCGTCGCCCCTCCACAACCTGGGATACCCTCGGCGGGGAGCATCCCTGGCACACTGCCGCCCCACTCCCTCTCTCTCTCCTTCCCTCCCTCCAACTTCCCAGCCTCCCATTTTTTGCTTTGAGCCCCCAAAACGAACGAGCAAAAAGTTTTTGTTTTGTTTTTTAATATTCCCTGGCATGAATTTTTAATGCCCCCCTCTCTCTCTTTCTCCCTCTTGCTCTGGTGCCATTACTGGAGCATTTGAGAGAGAGAGAAAGTGCCTTCCTACCAGATAATGTTTCTTTAAAATGAAAGGGAGCAATCCCAACACACACAAACACACACACACACACACAAACCCTTCGTTTCCCCCCCCCCCCCCAATTAAATACACACTGGGTCTCTCTCCAGTGGCATCACCACTGCTGCCTTCATCATCGTCGTGCTGGCGGTGCAAGTTTGGAGCAACCTGGGACGACTCTGTGATTTCCTCCTCCTCCTCCTCCTCCTCCGCCCCCTCCCACCCCCGCAGTCCTTGGTAGCAACACACAACTAAATGGGGAGTTGGTTATTGAGGTCAGCTGGGCGGCTGGAATGACCCAGGAACTGGGTGATTTATCTAAATTAGATCTTGGTCCAGGGCTGGAGTCCTCTGGAATGAGGTACTAATACCACGCTATAAAGCCTTAGTAAGACCGCACCTAGAGTCCTGCATCCAGTTTTGGTCACCACATTATAAAAAAGAGGTTGAGACTCCAGAAAGAGTACAGAAAAGAGCAACCAGGATGATTTTAGGGGACTGGAGGCTAAAAGATACAATGAACCGTTACAGGAATTGGGCCTGGTTAGTCTAGGGAAGAGAAGGACCAGGGGAGACAGGAGAGCATCTTCCAATACTTGAGGGGCTGCCCCAGAGAGGAGGAGGGGGGTCAAGCTACTTTCCAAGGCACCCAAAGGCCAGACAAGGAATAATGGATGGAAACTGAACATGGAGAGATTCAACCTGGGAATAAGGAGGAATTTCCTGACAGTGGGAACAATTAAGAAGTGGAACAGAAGTTGCCCTTGGAAGTTGTGGGAGCTTCATCCCTGGAAGCTTTCAAGAAGAGATTGGACTGCCCTCTGTCAAGAATGATGTAGGGTCTCCTGCTTGGGTAGGTGGGGGGTTCGACTAGATGACCTCCAAGGTCCCTTCCCACTCTGTTATTCTATTCTAAATATAATGAACAGTTGCAGGAACTGGGCCTGGCTAGTCTAGGGAAGAGAAGGACCAGGGGAGACAGGAGAGCAGCCTTCGAGTATCTGAGGGGCTGCCACAGAGAGGAGGAAGGGGTCAAGCTATTCTCCAAAGCCCCTGAAGGCCAGACAAGGAATAATGGATGGAAACTGAACAAGGAGAGATTCAACTTGGAAATAAGGAGGAATTTTCCGACAGTGAGAACAATCAACCAAATGGAACAGAAGTTGCTTTCGGAAGTTGTAGGAGCTTCATCCCTGGAGGCTTTCAAGCAGAGACTGGACTTCCACCTCTCAGAAATGGTGTAGAGTCTCCTGCTTGGGTGGGGGGTTGGACTAGATGACCGACAAGGTCCCTTCCAACTCTGTTATTCTATTCTAAATATAAAGAACGGTTGCAGGAACTGGGCCTGGCTAGTCTAGTGAAGAGAAGGACTAGGGGAGACAGGACAGCAGTCTTCCAATATTTGGATGGAAGTTGCCTTCAGAAGTTGTGGGAGCTTCATCCCTGGAGGCTTTCAAGAAGAGACTGGACTTCCATCTCTTAGAAATGATGTAGAGTCTCCTGCTTGGGTGGGGGGTTGGACTAGCTGACCTATAAGATCCCTTCCGACTCTGATTATCTGAGTGGGGCCTCCCCATGGACAGCCGCCGAGGCCAAGAACTCCGGCTCTGAAGAGCAAGAGGAGACTTCAATTAATCTGTCGGAATAGAGCTTTGAGGGACCTTCTGGGGTCTTCTAGTCCAGCCCCTGCTGCTCAAGCAGGAGATCGATACTATTCAAGACCAATGGCTGTCTGATCTCTTCTTAAAAAGACCCAGTGTGGGAGGCACTCACAACTTCTGGATGCGAGCCGCCATTCCACTTTGTTAATTAACCAAATAACAGAGATGAAAGGGACCTCAGAGGTCTTCTAGTCCAACCCACTGCTGAAGCAAGAGACCCTATACCATTCCAGACAAGAGGGGAGGGGGGGAGGGAGGGGAGGAAAAGAAAGTGAAAAGAGAAAGGAAGGGAGGAAGGGAGGAGGAAGGGAGGGAGGGAGAAGAAAGAGAAAGAAAGAAAAGAAAAAGAAGGAGAAAGAAGAGAGGGAGGGAGGGAAGGAAGGAAGGAAGCAAAAGAAAGAAAGAAAGGAGAGAAAGAAAGAAAGATAGATGAAAAAAAAAGAAAGAAAGAAAGAAAGAAAGAAAGAAAGAAAGAAAGAAAGAAAGGAAGGAAGGAAGGAAGGAAGGAAGGAAGGAAGGAAGGAAGGAAGAAAGAAAGAAAGAAAGAAAGAAAGAAAGAAAGAAAGAAAGAAAGAAAGAAAGAAAGAAAGAAAGAAAGAAAGTTAGTTAAGGAGAAGGAAGGAATGAAGGAGAGAAGGGAGGGAGGGAGGGAGGTAAGGGGAGAGGGAGGGAGAAGGGAAGAAAGCAAAAGAAAGTGGAAAGAAAGAGAGAGTATGTGTGTTAAGGAGAAAGAAGGAAAGAAGGAAGAGGAAGCGGAAGGATGACATAAAGATTCATGCCTTGGGCAGTGGGCTGGACTAGAAGACCTCCAAGGTCCCTTCCTGCCCTAGGATTGTAAAATGGACTTTCCTAGATTTAAAAGGTGCTAAACACCCCTCAGATTCTTCTCTGATGTTTGGCTACACTGATCCCCGCAGCCTTCCCCCCTTCCCTTCCCCTTTCCTTCCTCCTCCGGTCCTCTTCCTCTCTCCTCCTCTCCTCTCTCTCTCTTTCCTCTTCCTTCCTTCCTCTCCTCTCCTCCTCCTCCTCTTCCTCTCCTCTCCTCCTTCTCTCTTCCTTCCTCCTTCCTTCCTTCCTCCTTCCTCCTTCCTTCCTTCCTCCTTCCTCCCTTCCTCTCCTCCTCTCCTCCTCCTCCTCCTCCTCTTCTCCTTCCTTCCTTCCTCCTCTTCCTCCTCCTCTCCTTCCTCCTCCTCCTCCTCCTCCTCCTCCTCCTCTTCTCTCCTTCCTCCTCTTCCTCCTCCTCTTCCTCTTCTACCTTCCTCCCTTCCTTCATCTTCCTCCTCCTCCTCTTCTCTTTCCTTCCTTCCTCCTCCTCCTCCTCTCGTTCCTTCCATTCAGCAGCCCCCTCCCCCTTCCCGGCCATCGTCCGGATCTGAAGAGCACGGAAAACTTTTGATGCCTAAGCTGGTTTGTTGCTGAGTTGGGCGGCCGCTGTCTCTTTTATTAATGGCTTTTAATTAGGTTTCATTCTGACTGTGTTTTTAATTTGTTGGGTTTCCTTTTTACTCATTGTTAGCGCTTTTGAGGGCCCTGTGATGGGCAGAAAGTGGAATATGAAGAACAAAAGAAAGAAGGAAAGAAAGAAAGAAAGAAAGAAAGAAAGAAAGAAAGAAAGAAAGAAAGAAAGAAAGAAAGAAAGAAGGAAGGAAGGAAGGAAGGAAGGAAGGAAGGAAGGAAGGAAGGAAGGAAGGAAGGAAGGAAGGAAGGAAGGACAACCAGGTTTCCCCTCCCCATTAAACTGCCTTTCCATTGCAGAGCGAAGCACTTAACCGCTGATATGTGGGTTAACCTTCTACCTTGGTTACTTTCCTGTGTTGAGCAGGTTGCACAAGCCCCGTCCACTCCCTTAATCTTGAATCCAAATCCAAGCCCACCTGCCTGAGCCCCTCTAGGGACACCACTCCCTAAGGTGACTGGGAGTTCTAGTCCCCCTCCTAGCCATGAAAGCCAGCTTGGTGCCGGAGCCATTCACCAGGAGACGGTGAGTTCTAGTCCCGCCTTAGGCGTGAAAGGCAGCTGAGTGACTTTGGGCCAATCACCAGGAGACGGTGAGTTCTAGTCCTGCCTTAGGCAGGATTGGGCTAAGACTCCCCTCTCCATCTTCACCTCCTCCTAACACAGCACGAGCCCATCGGTCAGTAACCTGAGCATGGCCGTTCATTCATTCACTCATATGTAATCCTTGAGTTGCAACCATTCATTTACACAACTATTCAAAGTTACCACAGCACGGGAAAAGGTGACGTATTACTGTTTTTCAAACTTACAACCATTGCAGCATCTCCATAGTCACATGATCCAAATTCGTAGGATAGATAGATAGATAGATAGATAGATAGATAGATAGATAGATAGATAGATGATTGAGATAGAGAAGAGAGAGAAAGAGAGAGAAAGGGATAGATAAATAGATACAGAGATTAGGTAGGTAGGTAGGTAGGTTATAGATAGATAATGATAGAGAGAGAGAGGAGAGAAAAATAAGAGAAAGGGATAGAGATAGATAGATACAGAGATGAGAGACCGAGATGATTGATTATTGAGATAGAAAGAGAAATAAGAGAAAAAGGGATAGATATAGAGATTAGATAGAAAGATAGATAATGATAGAGAGAGAAATGATAGAGAGAGAGAGAGAAATAGACACAGAGAGAAATATAGATATGAGAGATAGGTGTGTATGTGTGTGAGAGAGAGATAATGAGAGAGAGGAGAAATGAGAAAAAGGGATAGAGAGAGAGAGATAAGAGAGAGATGAGATAGATAGATAGATAGATAGATAGATAGATAGATAGATAGATAGATAGATAATGAGAGAGAGGAGAAATGAGAAAAAGGGATAGAGAGAGATGAGAGAGAGATGAGATGATAGATAGACAAATAGAGAGAGAGAGATAATGATATAGAGAGAAATAAGAGAGCAAGAAAGGGATAGATAGACAAACAGATAGATAGATAGATAGATAGATAGATAGATAGATAGATAGATAGATAGATAGATAGACAGACAGACAGACAGACAGACAGACAGACAGACAGACACAGAAATAGATACAGAGATGAGATAGATACAGAGATAATGATAGAGAAATGATAGAGACAGAGAGAGAGACAGAGAGAAAGATAAAGGGGTTCAGCCCCAGGGGTGGGAAATACGCCCCCCTCACCTAAATCTTCTGTCGGTGGAGGGGAGGGGGGCTCAGCTGACTGCATCAGTGGTCTTTCCCCATCATTCTGCCTCCCTGATCAGGCAATCTCTTCCTGACACACTTTAGCGATCAAAAAGCTTAATTAAAATTTCCCCCCTCCTTTATTTCTGTTCCAACGGCTTCTAACAGCGCTGCTGCCCCGTAGACCCCGTAGTCTGTAATCGTTTCCCCCTTCGCAGCTAAAACATTATCTTTCATCTTGCCTGTCAGCTGGTTGATGAGCAATCAATTGTTCATGGCGAGCCCCTCTTGGGTTTTGCCAATAACACACCTGGAGGGAGGAACCAGCCCCGGGGCTAACCTGCAGGCCATCTGTGGCTGGTTAGGAGCAATAATTATTCATTAATAGCGCCTTCAAGCATAATTAAGGAAACAGGGGCATCTAATGAGCTTAGGAGTTGGTGCCGACTGATGGTCAAAGTATTATCCCGCCAGGGGAAAATTGAACCCTTCGGCAAAACAAAGCCCCAGGATCTCAAGAGGTTCTCCAATGTGGAGAGGTCAGTTCTCGTGAAGAGCTGACTTCTCACCCAGGAGTGGAGGAACCAGGCAGCAGCTGGACCTTGACCAAACCTGGTGGGCGATTACTCCTGTCTCATGGTCCCCAAAGCACCTTTGTCTTCCGACCGGAGGGCAAAGACTGTTGGATTTATAGGGGAGAATCTTTGTAGCTCAGGGATGAGCTGTGGGGTCCTTGGTGTCCTCTGAGCTGGGTGGTTTTCTTGCAGACGTTTCATGATCCAACTAGGCTAAAGAAGGAGGAAGAGGAGGAGGAAGAAGAGGAAGGAAGAAAGGGAGGAAGGTAGAAGAAGAGGAAGATGAGGACGAAGAAGAACAGGAGGAGGAGGAGGAGGAGAAGAAGCAGAAGGAGAAGGAGAAGGAGAAGAAAAAGAAGAAGAAGAAGAGAAGAAAGAAGAAAGAAGAAAGACCGAAGCCAAAGAAGAAGACAAAGAAGGAAAGAAAAGAGGAAGAAGAAGAAGAAGAAGAAGAAGGAAGAAGAAGAAGGAGCACATTCCCTTCTAGCATTGATGATGTTACCTGGTTGTGTGAAGAAACCTCTGCAGGACAACCACCAAGCTCAGAGGGCCCCAAGGGCCCCATAGTCCTCCTCCTCCTCCCTCCCTCCCTCCCTCTCAACCACCAAGCTCAGAGGGCACCAAACCAGTTTGAAGCTCTGGCTCCTTCCAACCACGAGCACCTTCTACTCCTCCACTAAGCCTACCAGGCTCTTCTCTTTAGCGGAGCAAAGAGATCAGCAGAACTGACTCAGCTGGGCACAACAAAGCACTCGAGAAAGATCTGGGATCTCATGCGGAGGAGATCCCCTGAGCTGGGATTGCTTCCAAGGTCCGAGGTCTCCTTGGCGGACCTTCTCCTGCCCTCCACCACTGTTGTGGTTCGCCGGCAGCAGTTGCAGACCGAGGCTGAGGCCTTGGAGAGCGAGGACTTGGATGAGGAGCCTGCTTGGGATACCGGGATGGGGCCAGGACCATCAGGGAGTGGAGTGCTGCCTTCGGGGATTGTGGAGGCTGGCAGCAGTGAGGAAGAGTCCCCCGAGGAGCCTGTGTCCAGTGTACACGGGGCTGCTCGAAGGAAAGAGCAGCTGAGCAGCACATGCGACTTAGGAGTAAGGCTGCAAGGTGATGGCCTCTCCCTCAAGAGATAAAAGCCAGCTGAGAAACTGGAGTTCTTTGCAGGAAGCAAAGAAGGTTTTGCACTCAAGCCTTGGGGACGTTCGGACTCTCTTAGTTGGTGTTTGGAGGCTCTTTGTGTTCGAAATAATTCTTGGCAACTTTATCTGGTGTTCTTGGCAGCCTTGCACCACCTCGACAAGGCTTCTTCTTATCAGAGACAATTAGTTTGAAACAGCCTTTTAACCGGGAAGGAGCGGAATTCGTCAAGAATCATTAAAAGGTTTTGCTGTTATACCTCCGTCTGGTGTTGGTCTCCTTGGAACCAGGTTTGGGTCAGAACAAGCACCCTGCCCCAAGGGTGGTGGAGCTGGGCTTAGGGCGGGTCTCCAGCTGAACTTCCCTGGTTGGGGCTTCAGTGTGGCAACCCAGATCCCCTCTGCGGGGTGTGGGGAAGCCGCTGGCCGTCAGATCCCGGCCAGAGGAGGAAAAGCTCTTGGGGCGGAATGGAGATAGGAGATAAATCAGTCCGAGATGAGAGTCGAGCAGATTCTTTCTCGGGGTCTTATTTACAACCAGGTTGTTAGTCCCAGAGGCTCCGGGAGAGGAAGGAAGGGCCATTACAGGCTGGGGGTGAGGGAGGAAGCTTTGGGAAGGAAGGAAGGAAGGAAGGAAGGTTGTGTGTTTGTCGCTCTCTCTCTCTCTCTCTCTGTGTACACACCATGGCTGGCTCAGGAATTCTGGGAGCTGTAGTCCACGGGTCGTAAAATCACCACGTGTAGTGGACCATCTCTGAATCAGAATCAGAATAGAGCCGGAAGGGGACCTCGGAGGTCTTCTAGTCCAGCCCCCTGCTCAAGCAGGACATCCTGTACCATTTCAATTGGAATAGAGCTGGAAGGGGATCCTCGGAGGTCTTCTAGTCCAGCCCCCTGCTCAAGCAGGACATCCTGTACCATTTCAATCGGAACAGAGCCGGAAGGGACCTCGGAGGTCTCGTAGCCCGACTTGTCCCCAAGGTGCCTTTCCAGAAGGTCACTGTTTTTTTTTTTCTTTTGAAGATGTTTCCCTTCTCCTCCAAGAAGCTTCTTCAGCTCTCACCGAGTGGTGGGGAAGGGAAGGGCTGACGCTCCTTGCAGACAGCGCTGGTCATTTGCACCCTTTTTGAGACGGCCGTTGAGGCTGCTTGCAGGTTTATCTGTGTCCTCAGGGTCCCCAGGGTGGGGCTCCTCAGGTGAGCCTCGGGTGGCTGAGGAATCCTGGGAGCTGAAGTCCAGAAGCCATGAAAGGCCCAAGAGCAATTGCGGCTTCTGATGTGGTCAGGCTGCCAGACTCTGCATACGCACACACAGAGAGATACAACACAAACATACACACAACACAGAGAGAGAGACGCGTGTCGGCAACGGGCTCCAAAAATATCCCCTCCTGCCTTCCATAAAATCAGTCCTCCTGCTCTTTGTCTCACTTTGTCTCAGGCTTGGCCATTTGAAAATGGGGGGACTTCAACTCCCAGAATTCCCCAGGCAGCATGGGGGGGGGGGGATCACCTTCCCTTCGCCATCTACTTTTTTACTTTCTTTCATTCTTTCCTTTCCCTTCATTTCTTCCTCCCTCCCTCCCTCCTCTTCTTTCTTCCTACATTCCTTCATCTGTCCCTCTCTTCTTCCTTCTACCCTCCCTCCCTTTCTTTCCTTCCTTTTCTTCTTCCTTTGTTCCTGCCTCCCTCTCTTCTTCCTTCCTTCCTTCTTCTCTCCCTCTCTCCCTCTCTTCTTCCTTCCTTCCTCCCTTTCCTTCCTTCCTTTTCTTCTTCCTTTGTTCCTGCCTCCCTCTCTTCTTCCTTCCTTCCCTTCTTCCTTCCTCCCTTTCCTCCCTTCCTTTTCTTCTTCCTTCCTTTGTTCCTCCCTCCCTCCCTTCTTCCTTCCTTCTCTTCTTTCTTCCTTCATTCCCTCCTCCCTCCATCTCTTCTTCCTTGCTTCCCTCCTTCCTCCCTCCCTCTCTTGTTCCTTCCTTCTTCCCTCCCTCCCTCTCTTCTTCCTTCCTTCTCTTCTTATCCCTTCCTCCCTCCCTCCCTCTCCTCCCTTCCTTTTCTTCTTCTTTCTTTTTTCATTCCCTCCTGCCTCCCTCTCTTCTTCCTTCCCTCCTTCCTCTGTTCCTATATTCTTCCTCCCTCTCTTCCCTTCCCTCCCCTGCCTCCCTCCCTCCCTCCCTCTCTTCTTTCTTCCTTCCCTCCCTCTCTCTTTCCTCTCCCTCCCTCCCTCCCTCCTGCCATCTCTTGCGTGACTCTTCCCCAGCCAGAGAAAACCAGTCAGGCTCATGATCACCCCAAGCCTTCCTTCCACCAACGACAGAAGCCTCTAAGCCGACTTCCCTCTCTCTCTCTCTTTCTTTCTCTCTCTCTTTCTCTCTCTCTTTCTTTTTGTCTTTCTCTCTTTTTTCTTCCATTCTCTCTTTCTCTTTCTCTCTTCTTTCTCTCTCTCTTTTTGCTTTCTCTCTCTTTTCTTTCTCTCTCTTTCTTTCTTTCTCCCTTTCTCTCTCTCTTTCTTTCTGTCTCTTTGTGGGGGGATCTGTACGTGGCTGGCAGTTTCTGGGTCAGGGGCGGCTGTGTTGTTGGCATGCACACACACAAAACGCACGCACACACGCACACACACACACAGAGCGCCTGATCTCCCTGGCGCTGCTGCTTGTCAGCACAAAATTCCTCCTGCCCCAGAACCACGGCATCAGCAGAAAGTGCCTCAGCACAACTGATAACAAGATGTTGTGTTCCCAGAGGGACGCAGGCGTGGGGGCATCCCTGTTGCCCTTCCCTAAGTCTGCACCACAACCCGTTGTCGTTGCCGTGCTTGTTATGCCGTTTAAAACACGCTGGCAGGGCAGAGCCCCCTGCCCCTTTCCTGAGCTGCTCTGAGATCCTGGGGTGTGAGTGTGAGTGTGAGTGTGTGTGTCTCAGACACCCAGATGGAGCCAGTGGGCCGGTCGCAGCTTTGTCTGGAGCAGAGATTCTCCTTTGAGGGGGTTCAAGTCCTCCTCACCCCTTTTGGGCCACTGCAATGTGTCTGATGATGAAGATGATGATGCAGAATGCGGAATGACAGGAGTTGGAAGGGACCTTGGAGGTCTTCTAGTCCAGCCCCCTGCTCAAGCAGGAAAAACCCTATCTCATTTCGGACAAATGTTGGTCCACCTCTTCTCAAAAGCCTCCAGTGAGGGAGCACCCACCACTTCTGAAGGCCAGATGTTCCAATGGTTAGTTGTTCTCACGGTTAGGAAATGTTTCCTTCGTTCTAGGTTCCCCTAAAACAGTCCAACCTTTGGCGATTTGGAGGGCAGCTCCAATGTTGCACTGCTTCTTTGAGACGTTCTATGCCCTGGCTGGTGTCACCTTTGATGGTGTCCGGCCACCATCTTCCTTGATGGCCTGTCCCAACGGTCCTTTTTCAGGAGGCAACTGGACTTTCTGGTTTCTCTTTTGAGATGTTTCGCTTCTCATCCAAGAAGCTTCTTCAACTCTGACTGGATGGTGGGAAATGGGAGGATTTATATTCCTTGCAGACAGAACTGGCCATTTGCATCCTTTTTAGAGAGTTGTTGAGGCCACATGCAGGTTTATCTGTGTCCTCAGGGACACCTGAGTGGTGCAAATGAGTGTGACTATAACACAGTCCTTTCAGCAGTTCCAAGAAGGCTCCACACCCACATTCTCTACTCAGGTGACCCTGAGGACACAAATAAACCTCCAAGTGGCCTCCACGACTTCTCTAAAAGGATGAAAATAACCAGCTGCCTGCAAGGAGTATAAATCCTTCCATTCTCCTCCATCCAGTCAGAGTTGAAGAAGCTTCTTGGAGGAGAAGTGAAATGTCTTCAAAAGAAAAAAAACCAGAAAGTCCAGTTGCCTCTTGAAAAAAAAAAAAAAGCCCCTTTGGGACAACCATGACCTGGATGGTGGGGAATCTCCATAGAGAGGTGGCCACTAGATTTTCTGGTTTCTCTTTGAAGACGTTTCACTTCTCATCCAAGAAGCTTCTTCAGCTCTGACTGGATGGTGGGGAAAGGAAGGAAGCATGGCCCAACATAGGAGAATAAACCCATCAGGACAACGTTCAGCACTTCCACCTGCATTTAAAGGAACAAAAGCCCCTCTTTTAAAGACAACAAAGTTCATCTTTTGGACGGAGAGAACTGCTGGTTTGAAAGAGTCCAAGGGGCCATCTATGCCCAAATTGAACGGCCCTCCCCCAACAGAGGGGGAGGGGGGATACGACACCATTTATCTCCAGTCTACACCACAAAGTCCTTTCAGCAGTTCCAAGAAGGCTCCACACCCATTTGCACCACTTAAGTGACCCTGAGGACACAGACAAACCTCCAGGTGGCCTCAAGGACCCTCTAAAAGGATGCAAATGACCAGTTCTGTCTGCAAGGAGTATAAATCCTTCCATCCTCCACCATCCAGTCAGAGCTGAAGAAGCTTCAAGGGATGAGAAGCGAAAGGCCTTCAAGGAAAAACCAAGAAAGCCCAGTTGCCTCTTGAAAAAACACCTTTGGGACAACCAAGATCTGGATGATTGGGAATCTCCGTAGACTCTTTGGTAAGCTGGTTTCCTTTTACCACTAAGTCACCCAAACACAACTGTTTTCTCCAGTGCCTAAGGTGGGACTAGAACTCACCATCTCCTGGCGATTGGCCCAAAGTCACCCTGCCAGCTTTCATACCTAAGGTACAACATAAACCACCTTTAATAGAGGAACAGAATCAAGATCACATGAAGTTCTAATACCGCTTTACAAAGCCTTGGTAAGACCACAATTGCACCCAGTTTCGGATATCATGTTGTAAAAAAGATGTTGAGACTCTAGAAAAAGTGCAGAGAAGAGCAACCAGGATGATGAGGGGGCTGGAGGATAAAACATATAATGAATGTTTGCAGGAACTGGGCCTGGCTAGTCTAGGGAAGAGAAGGACCAGGGGAGACAGGAGAGCATCTTCCAGTATCTGAGGGGCTGCCCCAGGGAGGAGGAAGGGGGGTCAAGCTGTTTTCCAAAGCATCCAAAGGCCAGAGAAGGAATAAAGGATGGAAACTGATCAAGGAGAGATTCAACCTGGAATTAAAGTGGAATTTCCTGACAGGGGCGTGCATAAGTGCACCATCGTGCCTCCCATCCCTGTCCTATTGTCCCCATTTATTCGTACATAATTCCTGTATTCTTACTCATGTTTATACTTATACCTATTACCTTGTATGCAATTGACAAATCAAATAAATAAATAAAATAAAAATAACAATGGGAACAATTAACCAGTGGAACTCCTTGCCCCCAGAAGTTGTGGATGCTCCACCACTGGAGGCTTTCAAGAAGAGACTGGACTGCCCTCTGTCAGAAATGGTCTAGGGTCTCCTGCTCGACCAGAGGGTTGGACTAGAAGACCTCCAAAGTCCCCTTCTGTTAATTCTATGTTCTAAAGCAATGCTTGGTTTTTACCTGTAATCCCTAACAGTTGCGCATCCAGGTCAAACTTGAGCTAAGGCAGAAACTTGGCTCCTTAGAGCTCCCATTGCTTCTTCTCCCAACAAGTGATTCTGCTAATCGGCTGGCACTTATTCCAGATTCAATTGGATCGCATTAATTCTAAATTGCGGCACCCGGCTATTAAGAGCCGAGATTGTCTTTTTAGCGACGAAGTTGATTATCCACGGGTTTATAGAGGCTTCCGCCTCGTTCCTCGGTGACCAGACCGCGTATTGATTATTTGCTTGTTAACCCTCATTAAATATGGTTTTAATAAGGAAATTGGGGGCTAATCAACCTGCGATTGCAGGCTTGTTAAAGAGGCATTAAAAAAAAAAGAGCTAGTTAAGAGCACAGATTTGAAGAGGAAAAAGGGGGTCTGCTTTTTATTTGTTTGATTTTTTATTTATTTATTTTAATTATAAGAATACAACACGGTGCAGCCGACCTGACATTACAGTTGTTATACCTATATACATTTTACTTCAGCATTTACAATCTCCTTGTTTGATATATTATTTACTCATTATTCTGAGCATCATAGCTACTTCTGATCCGACTTTGCCTTCTTCTATGCAACCATTGATAGAATTTTTTCCATTTAGAATTTATTCTATTTAGATTCTCCTTTGTTTTTTAATTCTAGAATTAAACTATCTGACTCTGCACAGGCCTTAATTTTTCTTATTATCTCTGTTTCTGGCGGTATGCTTCCATTCTTCCAGTATTGTGCCTATATTATTCTAGCCGCCGTTAATACATGTACTATTAGATAAATATACTTGTATCCTTCCTATACTGCTTTCTTTTCTGTCTTTCTGATACTTTATTACCTAGGAGAAAAAAATTCTAGTTTAATTCGAGCCAGGGAAGTATGGAATACACTCTCCCATCATTTGTTCCACCCATAGCATGAATCGTCTATTGTTTCGTGTTACATATAAGGTTTTTTAATATATAATAAATAAATTAAGGGTGTTGTAATACAAAGTATATACTTATTCCCCTGCCTGAGCTGATAAGGAGGAGAGCCAGTGGTGTAGAGGCAATTACAACTGCCTTACATGTAATACTTCCCTGGTTCGAATCCCAGTAAGGGTATGGCTAGCTGAAGAGAGCTAACTAGCTCGAAATAGATCTATACTAGTCTCCCTTATTATTATTTAAAATTATCAGCTTAAAAACCTTACACACCATGTAAACAAAAGGCAACGAAACAAATAGCTTTCTGTCAGTATGGTCTCTGGTGATGAGCCGAAAGACAGAAAAGAAAGCAGTATGCTTTCTCCCTAATGGGCTTAACAGGGTGTTGTAATACAAAGTATATATATATATATATATGTATGTATGTATGTATGTATGTATGTATGTATGTATGTATGTATTTATGTATGTATGTATGTATGCATGCATATACATATACATATACACATACACATACACATACACATACACACACATATATATATATATATATCTTTGCAGGATTGCAAGTATACCACATGTGAAAAAATGTGCCCTTTTACAAATGGTATGAATGGATAGCGAATAGATATAAGTAATAAGATGTGAGAACCAATTGTAAGAGACCTAAAGGAAATGATTTGAAAACATGTGAAGTATATAAGAATACAAGATAGAACTAATTATTAATAAGGATAATAGTTATTGATAAATGTATATTTAATGTATTAAGACTTATAAGACAATAGTACTTTTAGGTGTCAAAATGCTGTTGAAAATATGATTATGATTTGAGTTGTAATGGTGGAAATACAATAAAAACCTATTAAAAGAAAAAGAAAACATGTGTCTGATAAATCTTTGCACTTCCAACAATGGAGAAATCTTTTTTGAACATTTTGGAAAAGCCTTCCTGGCACAAGACGCCACCTTAAAAACATCTGATAAGTGCTTTCCTTGCAGGCCGCGGCCAATGTTATTTTCTTATGACTTATTTGACTTATTTTTTTTTTAATTGATTAAAATTATTTGAGCACGCCATTCGCAGAAGGGGAGGGCTCAGATCGGGACCTGTCCTGCCCACTTATCACCGATCACACCTGTGCGTGCAAAAGTGCAGGTGTGACCATGTGAGCGTGCAAGAAACATTCCCTCCATCCCACCACCACCCCCCCACACACAAAGGAAGGAAGAAAAATCAGCAACTCGTTGAAGATGACTTTCTCCAGCGGTGGGCTGAGTTTGTAGGAATCAAGCCCACCCCCCCACCAGTATCCAATGGCCAGGTTTAGGATTGGTGTGTGGGGGGGTGAGGACCACCCGTGGGCAGGCAATCGTGCAAGCGAGGAGGCTCTGGGTCGTGCGCAGAGTGCCCTTGGATTGTCTGCCTTTTTATTTCTCCTTCCATTGAAGGAAAAAACAACTGGCTATTTCCCAGTTGCAGTTTCTGCAGTTTGGCAGATCCTGAAATGGTTTTGGCATCTGGCGGGTAGGTCAAAAAAAGTCAAAATGGCAGCCAACGGAAGCCTGTCTGGTGTTTTTTTCCCAGTTTGCGCTGGGATGCATTTGAAAGGAGAAAAGACTTCCTTTACAAGGCCACCGTTGACTTTTATACACAGACACACCCACACACAAACACAGAGAGAGAGACAAATGCCCCCTGTTAGCAATGCCATTTTAAAAATAGAGTCCAGGTGAAGGCTGTATCTATCTCCTGCTTGGGCGGGGGAAGGTTGGACTAGATGACCTACAAGGTCCCTTCCCACTCTGATTATCTGTATCGTGTCTCCTGCTTAGGTGGGGGGTTGGACTAGATGACCTACAAGGTCCCTTCCCACTCTGATTATCTGTATCGTGTCTCCTGCTTGGGCGGGGGGGTGGACTAGATGACCTACAAGGTCCCTTCCCACTCTGATTATCTGTATCGTGTCTCCTGCTTGGGTGGGGGGGTTAGACTAGATGACCTACAAGGTCCCTTCCAATAATTCTGTTATTCTGTTATTCTAATCGGGGGGGAGGGCTTGCCTCCAGAAGTTGTGAGTGCTCCAAGACTGGAAGAGATTGGGCTACTCATTTGTCTGAAATGGTAATAAAGGCTTTCCTAGCCCGAGCAGGGGGTTGGACTAGAAGACCTTCAAAGTCCCCTTCCAACTCTGTTCTTCTCTCACGTCTCAAGCCAGCCCCCTTGCTTGGGGACATGAAGGATTTCCTCACCCCACCCCACCCCAAAACAAAAGCCTGAGAGCCTGCAAACCTCCTCCCTCCGTCTGGGTGGCAGCTCAGCCTGCCAATACTCCTCCTTAACCTCTCCAGTTAATAATTCAAAGGAGGGCTTTTCAAATATGATGGATGAGGAACGCAGGCTGGCGGCCAGGTCTCCTGCAACCCAGAGAGCTTTCTTCCCTCCATCTCCCCACCACCACACACACACAAAACCATCCTGACCCAGCAGCTCCCAGCCACCTCTCTCTCTCTGCCCCCCAGTTCATCCTGCCCCACTCCGGTGGTGCCCCGTGTCTTAAGATTTACGCAGGCAGACTTGCATTAGGAGGCCGGTGACTTATCGAGCTGTCAGGAGGAGCGTTTTAAGGCAGAATTATATCGGAGAGGGAAAAGATTTTTACCAAATTAATGAAAAATCAATCTGCCCTCAAAAATCCATTAATGGTCATAATGCACTGGTTACAGATCGAGAGAGAAAACGCAGAATCCAATCGGGCCCGTTAAAATATGCCTGGTGGGACGGAGCAGCGGCTGATCTATAACTCACTCGGCGACTGTTAACTTGTTCAGTGAGGAAGATGATGGTCATGTTGATTTTGAAAAAGGGACAGGTCAACCTTCTCCTGCGTCCTATGTTTCTTAGAACGCTAAGGCCGGAAGGGATCTTCTACCCAGCTTCCCCCGAAAATACAACCTACCCTGTAAGTCTTAGCTTGATTTTGTTTTACACCTGCACCCAAAATAAGCCCTAATTAAGATCCCGCCCACTCCAGAGTGGACGGGTGAGAATTAAGCCAGGGTGAGGATGGGAGGGGATTGGAGCTGCCCTACTACTTACCTTTGGACAGTTGTAGCCAGGCCTCGCACAGCCCGACACCTGCCTCAACGGCCCATTTCTTCTGCAGCCAGCAAGGCTGGCAAGGCTTTCCTGAAGGCCTCTGGAGCTGATAACAAAGCTCAGGATCGATCCAAAGTTTTCTTATCGGCTGCAGAGGCCTTCAGGAAAGCTTTACTGGCCGCAGAAGAAGACGTTCCTGAAGGACTCTGACAGCGAAAAGGAGGCCAGGGGTGACGGGCGCAAGTGAGGCTAGTCAGTGGAATGACGTTCCCCAAAAATAAGACCTGGTGCCTTTTTGGTGGCACAAAAATATATATAAGACAGGGTCTTGCTTTTGGGAAAACATGGTAGTCCAACTCCCTGCTGAAGGCAGAAGTCCTCATACCACCCAAGACAGTTGTCCAATCTTTTCTTGAAGGCTTCCAATGATGAAGCAGCCACAACTTCTGGTGACAAGCTGTTCCAGTGGCTAACGGTTATCCTGTCAGAAATAGAATAGGATGGAATAGAATAGAATAGAATAGAATAGAATAGAAGTAGAGTAGAGTAGAGTAGAGTAGAGTAGAGTAGAGTAGAGCAGAGCAGAGCAGAGCAGAACAGAACAGAACAGAACAGAACAGAACAGAACAGAACAGAACAGAACAGAACAGAACAGAATAGAATAGAATAGAATAGAATTCTTTATTGGCCAAATGTGATTGGACACACAAGGAATTTGTCTTGGTGCAGAAACTCTCAGTGTACATAAAAGAAAAAATACATTCATCAAGAATCATCAGGTACAACACTTAATGTTTGTCATAGGGTACAATCAACAATCAAATCATACTAGGAAACAGTCAATATAAATCGTAAGGATACAAGCGACAAAGTTACAGACCTACAATCACAAGTGGGAGGGGATGGGTGATAAGGAGTGATGAGAAGATTAATAGTAATAGTAGTGCAGACTTTGTAAATAGTCGGACAGTGTTGAGGGAATTATTTGTTTAGCAGAGTGATGGCGTTCGGGGGAAAACTGTCCTTGTGTCTAATTGTTCCGGTGTGCAGTGATCTATAGCGTCGTTTTGAGGGAAGGAGTTGAAACAGTTTATATGTCCAGGATGTGAGGAGTCTGTGGATATTTTCACAGCCCTCTTTTAGACTTGTGCAGGATGCAGGTCCTCCATGGAAGGCAGGTGGGTAGTAATTGTTTTTTCTGCAGTCCTAATTACTCTCTGGAGTCTGTATCTGTCCTGTTGGGTTGCAGAACCAAACCAGACAGTGATAGAGATGCAGATGACAGACTCAATCCTTCCTCTGTAGAACCAGATCAGCAGCTCCTTGGGCAGTTGAGCTTCCTGAGAGGTTTCTCCTCAATTCCAGGTTGCTTCTCTCCTTGATGAGTTTCCATCTGTTGCTTCTTCTCCTGCCTTCTGGTGCTTTGGAGAATAGCTTGACTTCCTCTTCTTTGGGGCAGCCCCTAAGAGATTGGAAGACTGCTGTCATGTCACCCCTGTTTCTTCTCTTTGCCAGGTAACATGGGTTACCTAACAGTTTATTGTACAATTTAGTCTCCTGAACATTTCTCATTTCTTGCTCTTCTCTGCATCCTTTTTGGCATTGTGGTGATTCAGTCTTCCAAGTGTAACTTTCCTGGGCCTCTGATCTCCTCTGTTGTCTTGCTTTTTCATCCTAAAGCCAGAGAGCACATAGAGAAGCCCACCTCAGAAGACCCAAAGGCAACGACAAGAATGTTATTTTTTTCTTTTGAACATATTGGCTCTGTGGTTTCTTCCCCAAACCCCAAAAACTTTAAACTTAGACTGTCTCCTATTGACTTTACCCCTTTCCTAAGAGGTCTGTAGGGGGCGTGCATAAGCGCACCAACGTGCCTACCGTCCCTGTCCTATTGTTTCTTTTATATTTTTCTTATATTGTTTCTTTTATATTTTCCATGTATTCATAACTATGTTTTTACTTAAACCTATTATCTTGTAAGCAGTTGAAAAAACAAATAAAATAAATAATTAAATATTCCACTTCTCATCCAAGAAGCTTCTTTGCAACGAAGAATGATTAGGAAATTGAAGGCTAAAACAGATGAAGAACTGGATATGTCTAGTCTAGTGAAAAGAAGGACTAGGGGTGACCTGATAACAGTCTTCCAATACTTGAGGGGATGCCACAGAGAAGAGGAGGGGATCAACCTATTCCCCAAAGCACCTGAAAGGCAGGACAAGAAGCAAAGGATGGAAACTAATCAAGGAGAGAAGCAACCTGGAACTAAGGAGAAATTTCCTGACAGTGAGGACAATCAACCAGTGGAACAGCCTGCCACCAGAAGTTGTGGGTGCTCCATCACGGGAGGTTTTTAAGAAGAGATTGGACAACTGTTTGTCTTGGATGGTATGAGGCCTTCTGCCTTCAGCAGGGGGTTGGACTAGAAGACCTTGAAGGCAGGGGTGGGATTCTACCAGTTTGCACCTATTCGCTAGAACCGGTTGTTAACATTCTAAGCAGTTCGGAGAACCAGTTGTTAGAAGAAATTCCTGGCCTAATCCTGTAAGGAAGGTAAGAAGGAAACATTCTGGTGTTGCTTACAGAAACTGCCTCTCCGTTAACCCTTATTACATTCTTGGCAGGACTAGACTTCCTGTCTCTGGAACCCCTCTGGAGTTTTTTTCCCTCTTTTGCTGGTACTTTGCTTGTGTGGAGGGACCATTCAAAGTTACAATGGCACTGAAAAAAGTGACTTATGGCCATTTTTCACACTTACGACTGTTGCAACATCCCCACAGTCATGAGAAGCCAGGCGAGGAGATGCGTGCCTCGATGTGAGTGATGTTGAGTTGGCCACACCCAGCCAATAGCATGACCACCAAGCCACATCCACCCAGTCACATGACCACCAAGCCACGCCCACCAACTAAGCCACGCCCACAGAACCGGTTGTTAAAAAATTTGAATCCCACCCCTGCTTGAAGATATCTTCCAGCCCTAGCCATCTAACAAATTATTGTGGTTCGCTGGCAGCAGGTATGGATGGCTGAGATCTCGGAGAGCTGAGGACTCAGATGAGGGGCCTGCGTGTGATGCAGGGATGGGGCCAGGACCATCAGGGAGTGGGGTGCTGCCTTCGGAGGTTGTGGAGGCTGGCAGCAGTGAGGAAGAGTTCCCCAAGGAGCCTGTGCCCAGTGAGTGTGCTCGCAGGGCTGCTCGAAGGAAAGAGCAACTGCAGCAGCACGGGAGACTCGGGAGTAAAGCTGCAAGGTGATGGCCTCTCCCTTAAGAGATAAAAGCCAGCTGAGAAACCTGAGTTCTTTGCAGGAAGCAAAGAAGTTTTTGCACTCAAGCCTTGGGGACGTTCGGATTATCTTGCTTGGTGTTTGGAGATTCTTTGTGTTTGAAATATTTCTGAGCAACTTTATCTAATGTTCTTGGCAGCCTTGCACCACTTCGGCAAGGCTCATTCTTACCAGAGACAATCAGTTTGAAACAGCCTTTTAACTGGGAAGGAACGGAATTTGCTGAGAATCATTAAATGGTTTTGCTGTTACCTTCGTCTGATGTTTGTTTCCTTGGAACAAAGTTTGGGTCAGAACACAAATATAGGACAAAGGAGAAGTCATGAGAGGCCAGGAGAGGAGATGCATGCCTTGATGTGAGTGATATCGAGTTGGCCACGCCCAGCCAGTCACATGACCACCAAGCCATGCCCACCAATTAAGTCACACCCACAGAACCGGTTGTTAAAAAATTTGAATCCCACTCCTGGCTGTGTGTGCATCAACAAAGGATTCAAAAATGATAGGTGAGAACACTGCATCTCTTTAAAGCAGCTGCCTCTTTTGTCAAGCTTCCCAGTGAAGCTGGAAATAAAAAAGATACAGTTCCTTTAATGAGATGTATTAAAAGTGTGATTGTTTTTACACAGCATCCCTTTAAAGCAGCTGCCTCTTTGGTCAAGCTTCCCCATGAAGCTGGAAATTAAAAAGACACAGTTGCTTTAATGAGATGTATTAAAAGTGTGGCTGCTTTTGAGAGAGATTGCATTTCTGGATTTCTAAGCATTCTGGATCACTTCTTCTGGATCATTGTTCAAAGCACATACCGCCCTACGCATAAGCCTGTGTAACCCTCTTTAATGGAGCCCTTCTTCAGGGTTTTGGCTGGGGAGGATGAAAATTAAGAGTCTAGCATCTTTGGAGCTCCAGGTTGAGAAAGATTGCTGAAGGGCTACAAGTTCTTGAATTTAGCCGCTGAGACTTAGTGGTCCATTGAACAGCCACTCCCTGCTTCCCAAAGTAATTTCTACCTTAGGGCTGCAATCGATGGTGCACTTAATAAGTTCCCCTCCAAAGGAAGATTTTAAGGCAGCACAAGGAGGGGGAGGGAAGCCCTGTTAATAACTGAGATCCTTAACAGAATAACGAAATAATTGGAAGGGACCTTGGAGGTCTTCTAGTCTAACCCCTTGCTCAAGCAGGAGACGCTATAGTGGCTGTCCTGTCTCTTCTTAAAGACCTCCAGTGATGGAGCACCTACAACTTCTGAAGGCAAAGCCCTTCCACGGGTTAGTTGTGCTGTTAGGAAGTTTCTCCTTAATTCCAAGTTCCTTCCCTCCTTGTTTAATTTCCATCCTTTGCTTCTTGGCTTTCCTTCTGGTGCTTTGAAGAATAAGGTGACCCCCTTTTCTCTGTGACAACCCCTCAGAATATTCTCTCTATTCTAATTCTATTGCTATTTCTATTTCTATCTATGTGTCCTATTCTATTCACCCTAGTCTATTCCTAGTCTATTTCTATTCTATTATTCTATTCCTATTTCTATTTTCTATTTTTCTTCTATTTCTCTATCTATTCTATTCTATTTTCTTCTATTCTAATTCTACTATTCTAATATTTCTTCTTTCTATCATTCTATTCTATGTTCTATTCTATTTCTATTTATTCTACTCTATTTTCTATATTTCATTCTTTCTCTTCTGCTATTCTATTCTATTTTCTTCTATTATACTCTATTCTATTCTATCTATTTCTATTATCTATTTCTATTTTCTATTCTATTTCTATTCTATTCTATTTCTATTCTATTCTATTCTATTTCTATTCTATTCTACTCTTTCTATTCTATTCTATTCTATTCTATTCTATTTCTATTCTATTCTATTCTATCTATTCTATTCTATTTTATTTCTATTCTATTTTCTATTCTATTCTATTCTATTTCTATTCTATTTCTATTCTATTTCTATTTCTATTCTATTCTATTTCTATTTCTATTCTATTCTATTTCTATTCTATTCTATTCTATTCTATTCTACTCTATATTCTATTCTACTCTATTTCTATTTCTATTCTATTTCTATTCTATTTCTATTCTATTCTATTTCTATCTTCTATTTCTATTCTATTTCTATTTCTATTCTATTTATTTATTCTATTTCTATTCTATTCTATTCTATTCTTTCTATTTCCTCGATTCTATTTTATTCTTCTATTTCTATTCTATGTCTATTCTATTCTATTCATTCTATTCTATTCTATTCTATATTCCATTCTATTTCCATTCCATTTCCATTCCATTCCATTCCATTCTATTCTATTCTATTCCCTTCCATTCCATTCCATTCCATTCCATTCCATTCCATTCCATTCTATTCTATTCTATTCTATTCTATTTATTCTTCTCCTTCTCCTTCTTCCCTATCCGTCATCGGACATTGGCGATTGTTTCTCTGGACTTGCCAAATCCCAATGCTGCCTCCGTTCTTCATATGTTTTTGTCCCCAAGCCTTTCATTGTCTTAGTTGTTCTTCTTTGCACTTGTTCTCAACACCCAAACGGGGTGCAGCATTCCAGGCGTGGAATCCTTACTAATAATTTTAGAGAAGTGGCTGGCCAATCTTTTCTTAAAATCCTCCACAACTTCTGGAGGGAAGCCATTGATTGATTGATCGTTCTCAATGTGAAGGAAATCCCTCCTTAGTTCGAGGCTGCTTCTCTCCTGGATTAGTTTCCATCCGTTGCTTCTTGTCCTGCCCTGAGCCCAGCTTTGGACTAGATGACCTCCCAAGACCCCTTCCCTCTGTCGCAGGATTCTCTGTTAAGCAAGATTCAGGGGACAGCAAGTCAATGAATGTGAGAAACGATGAAGGGCATTTTTTATTTTTTTTGCTCTGAGCCTGGAGTCCTACCAGCTCTTGCGCCTCGTTGGCACCTGAGTTGGCGCTTTTGCACGTGGGCCCCCATGATTAATTTCTCTGGGCCTCCCTGAGATGTTATGAAAGGGACACCCGCCCCTCTGCCCTCCATGGTGGCTCCTTTCTAGCTTGCTTTGCCTTCTTCCTCTGGCTAAATTAATCTCCTTTGCTCCAAAGGGTTTCCTGGAGCAGAGACCGCTGATCCAAGCTAAAATGTGTTTCTCCTCTCCCCCCCCCAGCCCCCATGAAAAGAGGCCTCTGAAATAAAACTGCTTTCAAAAAGGAGGAGGGGGGGAAGGGGGGAGGAGGAGGAGGAGGAGAAGGAGAGGAAGAGGGAGGAGGAGGAGGAGAAGGAGGAGGAGGAAGAGGAGAAGGAGGAGGGAGGAGGAAGAGGAGGAGGAGGGAGGAGGAAGAGGAGGAGGAGGAGAAGGAGAGGAAGAGGAGGGGGAGGAGGAGGAGGGAGGGGAGAGGAGGAGGAGGAGAAGAAGAAGGAGGAGGAGAGGAGGAAGGGAGAGAGAAGGAGAGGAGGAGGAGGAGGGAGGAGGAAGAGGGAAGAAGAAGACGAAGAAGAAGAAGGAGGAGGAGGAGGAGGAGGAGAAGGAGAGGAAGAGGAGGAGGAGGAGGAGGAGAAGGAGAAGAGGGAGGGGGAGGGGGAGGAGGAAGAGGAGGAAGAAGAGGAAGTGTAATGAGAAGGAGGAGGAGGAGAAGAAAGAAAGAAAGAAAGAAAGAAAGAAAGAAAGAAAGAAAGAAAGAAAGAAAGAAAGAAAGAAAGAAAGAAAGAAAGAAAGAAAGAAAGAAAGAAAGAAAGAAAGAAAGAAAGAGAAAGATATTTTCTGCCTCCCCAGGACTAAACTTTAACCATTGAAGGTCTGGGGAGGGCGGAACGAGTTTTTTCCCCCTGTTGCAAATGAAAAATGTCTAGTAACTGGAAATGTGATCCTCTCCAATCATAGGATGTTCGGTCTGCTGGAGGTGGGAGCATCTGGAAGATGATGACAAGGAGGCCTCCTTTCCAGCTGCAAGCAAAGTGAACCGGGGTGCGATAGCTGTCACCCCCCACCCCCACCCCAAAGCTCGCAGGAGGTATATGACCTTGGCGCAATGGCACACTGAGAGACAGGCTGGTCTCGTGGGTGAGGCACCTGGTTGGAAAGCAGAAGGCTATAAATTCTGGATCTATCTCAGCCAGGAAAGTCAGCTGGGTGGCTTTAGGCCAGTCACCAGGAGAAGGTGAGTTCTAGTGCCACCTTAGGCATGAAAGTCAGCTAGGCGACTTTGGATCAATCACCAGGAGACAGTGGATTCTAGTTCTCCCTTAGACAAGAAGTCTGACTGGGTGACTGGCTGGCTGGGTGGCTTTGGGCCAATCACCAGGAGAAGGTGAGTTCTAGTCCCAATTTAGGCATGAAAGCCAGCTGGGTGACTTTGGGCCAATCTCCAGGAGACTGTGAGTTCTAGTTCTGGCTTAGGCAAGAAATCTGATTGGGTGACTTTGTGCCAATCAACAGGAGACGGTGAGTTCTAGTCCTTCTGTGTCCGTGAAAGTCAACTGGTTGACTTTATGGCCAGTCGTTCCCTCTCTCTCTCTCTCTCTCAGCCCAAGCCACCTCAGAGAGTTGTTAATGTAGGGAAAATAGGAGGAGGAGGAGGAAGTATTAGCTATGTTTGGTGCCTTGAGTTATTGTTTGTAAAAATAATAAAGGCAGGGTACCAATGAAGTAAAGTAAAAATAATAAATAAAATAAATAAAAAAATAGAATAAGAATGGAATGGAATGGAATAAAATAAAAATAAAATAAAGAATAGTAGAGTAGGATAGAATAGAATAGAATAGAATAGAATAGAATAGAATAGATGAAGGGAAGGGAGAATGGAATGGAATGGAATGGAATGGAATGGAATAGAATAGAATAGAATAGAATAGAATAGAATAGAATAGAATAGAATAGAATAGAATAGAATAGATGAAGGGAAGGGAGAATGGAATGGAATAGAATAGAGTAGAGTAGAGTAGAATAGAATAGAATAGAATAGAATAGAATAGAATAGAATAGAATAGAATAGAATAGATGAAGGGAAGGGAGAATGGAATGGAATGGAATGGAATGGAATGGAATAGAATAGAATAGAATAGAATAGAATAGAATAGAATAGAATAGAATAGAATAGAATAGAATAGAATAGAATAGAATAGATGAAGGGAAGGGAGAATGGAATGGAACAGAATAGAATAGAGTAGAGTAGAATAGAATAGAATAGAATAGAATAGAATAGAACAGAACAGAACAGAACAGAACAGAACAGAACAGAACCATAAATACAAAACTTTTTCCTGTTAATGGCATCAATTTCCCAGACTCTTGAGCGAGATACGGTGCTTTCTCTTAGGTACTGAAGACTTTAAAACGGATAAAAACATGGACTGACATTAAAAGGGATTTCTTGGAGGAATCGTGTCTCTTGCGGTGCATGCAAATACAGTCTTTCTGTTGTTTACAAAATGACCTATTTTTATTCCTTAAAATGCTCTCTATTGTTTTTTTTCTTATCATTCTATAAAATCAGGGTTCTTAAGGGGATTTCCCTTAGCGCCAGTCAGCTCTCTGCCGGTCTAATTTCCAAACTTTTCTTTGAATGCAATAAGAAAAAGCAGAAGAAGGGAGAAGCTGACATGCCTTGCCACGAATGTGAAATAGCCTTCTTCTTAACTTTTTTTTTTTGTTTTCCGGTGGCCAATCCGAAGAGGTCTCATTCCAAGGAAGAGTTTGGGGATGTGTTCTTGGGATTAGGAGGAAGGCCAAAGCTAAACTGGAGAAGACAGTTGCAAACAAGATGTCCTCCTAGAAGAACTACAGGATTTGCTAAAATGGTCTGGAAAAGAAAAGTAGAGAAGATGTTGAGCAGCAGAGCTGAAGAAGCTCCTGGGGTGAGAAGCGAAATGTCTTCAAGGAAGAACAAGGAAGTCCAGTTGCCTCTTGAAAAAAAAACGATGGAGAATCTCCATAGACATGTTGAGCACATCACTAATATAAGGGGTGCCATGCTAAGAACCCTCCAAGACCACATCAAACAGCCAAGGAGAATTAGTAAGAGAGTGGTGGGGAGTTTATTTATTTATTTATTATTTAAATTTATATACCGCCCCCTCTCCCAAAGGGACTCAGGGCGGTGAACAGCCAGAGTAAAATACACATATAAAACACATATACAATATTTAAAAATTAAAAGAATTAAATATATTGGCTCTTACAAAGATTAAAATAAGGGGATTAAGAAAGATTAAAACCAGATTAAAAATTTAAAAACCCCTAAGCCAGACCCCTTGTCTCTTTAGCTTGTCCCTAAGAACTTTCTAGAAGTTAGAAGGAGAAACAAGAGACAATCCTGGGCTGTGTCAACAAGAGGCGTGCATAAGTGCACCATCGTGCCTACCGTCCCTGTCCTATTGTCCCCATTTATTCGTACCTATTTCCTGTATTCTCACTCATGTTTATACTTATACCTATTATCTTGTAAGCGATTGACAAATCAGATAAATAAATAGAAATAAATAATTAAATAAGAAAGGGAAGAGGGAAGGAAGGAGAGAAAAGGGAGGGAGGGAGGGAGGGAGGGAGGGGGAAGGAAGAAGAAAAGGGAAGGGGAAGGAAGGAGAGAAAAAGGAAGGAGGGAGGGAGTGGGAGGAAGGAAGAAGAAAAGGGAAGGGGAAGGAAAGAAGGAGAGAAAAGCATGGGGGGAGGAGAGAAAAGGGAGGGAGGGAGTGGGAGGAAGGAAGGAAGGAAGGAAGGGAGGGAGGGAGGGAGGGAGGAAGGAAGGAAGGAAGGGAGAGAATATCCATTCCTAAGAGGTCTGTAAGGGGTGTGCATAAGTGCACCATCGTGCCTACCGTTCCTGTCCTATGAAATGTTAATACCACTTTATAAAGCCTTGGTAAAGCCACACTTGGAATCCTGCATCCAGTTTTGGCTGCCATTATGTAAAAAAAGATGTTGAGACTTTATTTATTTATTTTAAGAAACTTTTGTTGAAATTAAAATATTAAAATATAAACAAGTCTATAAAGAAAATAAGTTTGTACAATTCACCATCGTTCTTTGACAGGACACAAATCTTAGCTATATTCATACATTTCAACAATTTCTGGTTAATCATATACATATACAAATTTTATATCTTATTTCTGAGCTATACGTTTCATAGTCCTACTATCTATCCATTGATACCAGTTGTCCAAAACTGAATAATATTCCGAGTCTTCCTTATTGTTTAATTCTGTAGTGAGTTTATCCATTTCTGCATACTCAAACATTTTATGGATTATTAAACAATCTGTCAGTATAGTGATCATTTTCCAAGCTTGTGCCAGTGTAATTCTCGCTGCCGTGATAATATGCATAATCAAGTATTTAATCTTTTGGGGGGATGTTGAGACTTTAGAAAGAGTGCAGAGAAGAGCAGCCAGGATGATGAGGGGGCTGGAGGATAAAACATACGATGAACAGTTGCAGGAACTGGGCCTGGCTGGTCTAGGGAAGAGAAGGACCAGGGGAGACAGGAGAGCAGCCTTCCAGTATTTGAGGGGCTGCCACAGAGAGGAGGAAGGGGTCAATCTATTTTCTAAAGCGCCTGTAAGCCAGACAAGGACTAAAGGATGGAAACTCATCAAGGAGAGATTCAACCTGGAAACAAGGAGACATTTTCTGACAGGGAGAACAATCAACCCATGGAACTGAAGTTGCCTTTGGAAGTTGAGGGAGCTTCATCCCTGGAGATTTTCAAGAGACTGGACTGCCATCTGTCAGAAATGGTATAGGGTCTCCTGCTTGGGCGGGGGGTTGGACTAGATGACCTCCAAGGTCCCTTCCAACTCTATTATTCGATTCTAAATATAAAGAATTGTTAAAAAAAAGAGGTTGGTGGAGCTGCCCAGCCTCAAACCGTTATGAGGATCTACCCCCGGGAAGTTCTCCCCAACAGAGGGTTGGACTAAAAGACCTCCAAGGTCCCTTCCAACTCTTATCATTCAGTACTCTACACACTTACACACATACTTACACACGCCTTCCTCTCTAACCCTCAGGCCCTGCTGGGACTGGACTGCAGGGAGATCTGTAATTGAGGCTCTCATAATTACATGTCCAGGAGATCCGCCAACGAGAGATCTGACGTAATGGAAGGAGGGGAAGGGAGAAGATGCTTCTGGAAGACTCCCCTGAGGCCGCTGCATTTTGCACTCCAGCCATTTAAGTGGTTGTGGGGGGGGGGAGGAGGAGGAGGGGGATGATGGACTCCGATAAATGGAAGGAGTGGCGGAGTTACTCAACAAACAGGAAGGGCCAGCAAAAAAAAATCCTTTATTGGCTCTTACATTCTAGGACAGTGGTGGCTAACCTTTTGGGGCTCCTGTGCCAAAAATTGTGCGCATGCTTGCACGCTTGCGCTCGCGTGCCAGCACCCAGAGGGCAATGCGTGCCCCCTCATGCCCCCTATGCATGCGTGCTCAATCCCCACCCACCCTAACCTGCACTGCGCCTCACCGCTGATTTTCGGCCAGTTTGGTGCCTTTTTTCAGCCTCCCAGAAGGTTGAGGAAGGCTTCTGCAGGCCGAAAACTAGGCCCGTTTTGTCACTTCCGGTATTTTCAGAAAAACAGGAAAGTGACCGAAACGGGCCTAGTTTTTGGCCTGCAAAGCCTGCAGAAGCCTTCCTCAACCCTCTGGGAGGCCGAAAAAGGCCTCAAACCCGTCGAAAATCAGCTGTGAGGCGCGCGCATGTGCAGTGAGGTAAGTTTGCCTGTGGCTCGCAAGCCGGCACAAATGGCTCTGCATGCCACCTGTGGCACGCGTGCCATAGGTTTGCCATCACGGTTCCAGGAGCTGCAAAGGAAGTCCTCGAGTTATGGCCATCATCGAGCGCTACATTTCTGCCATGAAGCGAGAGATGTGAGTTCAAAGTGAGCTTCGAGGACCCCAAAGAAGCCAACGGTGCCAAGCCAGCCAGGACTTGGAACTTGGACCGCGAGTTTGGCTTTGGCTCCGTTTTACAGTCTTTCTTGTCACCGCTGTTAAGTAAATTGCTGCAGTTGTCGATTATTGATCATTCGGTTGTTCAGGGAATATGGCTTCCCTGTTGATTTCGCTTGTTGGAAGGTCACAAAATGGGATCACGGGATGACCTTGGGGTGCTGCCACTGTTATAAGTACAAGTCAGTTGCCGAGGGTCCGAATTTTGATCATGGGGAGGCTGCAACGGTCGTAAGTGTGAAAAACCGGTCATAAGTCTCTTTTTTCCACCGGTGTCGTGATTTTGAACGGTCATGAAATGAATTGTTGTAAGTCAAGGACTACCTGTTGAAGTTTTGGGGGTGTGATGACCTAAAGGGGCATGGCACAAAAGCAACAAGGTCATAAAAGTAAATAAAGTCCCTTTAATTCCTCCAACTTGGCCCCCAATGTCCAGTTATTATCAGCTGGAGAAAAAACTCTTCCAAGAACATTTTTCAAAGAGAAGAAATTCCGTCTGAACCCAAAGTACATCTAAATTATAAATAAAAACCAACACAAACCACGTTGCAGCATTTCACGAGACAGGGCAGGATAAGGAATTGCAGACTTCAAAAGATAACGAAACACACACAGTTGGGAGGACGCCAGAACCCAGATAAGACTTGACAAACTAAGATAATTCATGCTTTCCTTCTAGCAACTTTACCGTGTGCAGTTTGTCCATTTAAACAGTCCTCCCAGCTGCAGCCCATGAAGGGGATCAGGGCCCTTTCCTCCCCCGTAGACCACGCCACTCACATTGCTCCCTTCTCCGTTCCTCCCTGGGTGCCTTAGGATGAAGAGGGGGTGGGCCTGGGTCTTCCTCTGAATGCCCAACCGGACTGTGCCCTTCCCCAGTTTCCTCCACAGCCACCGGAGCCCCACTCCCACTCCCTGTCGGCTGCTCAATCTCCCCCTCCGAATCAGATTCCAACAGGGGCATGACAGGGGGCCACGGATGGCCTTTGAGGCAGGGGGTTTTGGGGGGGTTAAGGGGCTGGCTCACTCTGGCCCAACAGGAGCCCAACTCCCCTTTATTGAGGGAGACAATAAACCTCGACTGACGACAAAGTTTATTTAGCGACCATTCGAGGTTACAACGGCAATGGAAAAAAGAGACTTGGGACCGGTGTTTGCACTTACGACAGTTATAGCATATCCGCGGTGACATGATCAAAGTTCGGACGCTCGCCGACTGACTCTTATTTATGACCGTTGCTGTTTCCCTGGGGGAGTTCACGTGATTCCCCCTTTTGCGACCTTCTGTCAAGCAAAGTCCCGGGGCAAACCAGATCCGCTTCCCCAACAATGTTACTAACAATGTTACAACTGCAGCGATTCCCTTAATGACGGTGGCAGGAAAGGTTGTAAAATGAGACTAAGCTGTCTTGCCGAGCAGTGGAAATTTGGGGCTCAATTGCGATCGTAACTTGAGGACGACCTGTGCAAGCACGGTGCCTTCTACGCAGGTTGTCCATCATCCAGGTCAGAGGTCGCCAACCTCTTGGACCTCAGGGACCACCAAACTCATCATTTTAAATCTCATCAACCAGAGACCCTGGGAAAATCCCCCAAAAAGTCTGCAGGAAAATTCCCCATCCCATTCTCATACCGATCAATTGTTTTTTCTTTGGGATGGCAGGATACCGTCTCCAGCTCCGTTCTCAGGGAGAGAGAAAGAGAGGGAGAGACTTTTGGCTGCATGCAAGGAAAGCAGCAGAAGCTGCAGAAGTCTTTCTTTCTCTCCCCCAAACTCCACCAGAAATAAGTCTTTGCCGGCGCAGCCTCTTGGAGCAGGAGGCCTTGCAGGGTCCCAAAGACTCATTTCTGGCAGAATTTGGGGGAGAGAAAGGAAGACTTTGGCTGCTTTCCTTGCGTGCAGCCAAAAGCAGAAGAAGAAAGAAGCGGAGAGAAGCAGCCCCGTGGCCAGGCCAGGCGCGGGGGGTGAGTGGGGCACGTTCCTCCCCTCCTCCCTTTCCCCCCTCCCCTCACTACTTTGTGTTGATTCTCAATGCAAGCGACGTAAGCCTTGTGTTCCTGCGGGCCATGTGGGCGGCGCAGCCTTGTGTTCCCAATGAAGCCCTGGATTAATTGCTTTGGAGTGATATTTCTCTGTGGATCACCAAAATTTTCTCGTGGACCAACCACTGATCCAGGTCATGGTTGTCCCAAAGGTGTTTTTTCCAACTGGAATTTTTTTTTTCCTTGAAGACATTTCATCTCTCGTCTGAAAAGCTTCTTTAGGTTCTGAAGTCATGTCACTGTATATTCTGAAGAACGGATGAAGCTTCTCGTGTGAGAGGAGGGAAATGATTCCAACGTAAGAAAGTCCAATTACCTTTTGGGACTGCCTCAGGGGTGGGAATTCAAATTTTTTAACAACCGGCTCTGTGGGCGTGACCAGGTGGGCATGGCCAGGTGACTGGGTGGGCGTGGCTTCTTCTTCTTCTTTTGCAGCACTCACCCTTCTCCGTGCTCCGATTTTTGGGCCTCAGAGAAGCCTCCTGGGGGGGAGAGGCATTTTTGCTCCCAGAAGGCTTCCCTGGGGCCCAGGAAGGTAAAAAACAGAGCCGGGAGGAGGGGGGAGAGTGCAGCAACACAGCGAGGGGGATCCCGGCACAGCTGATCGTCAGAACAGCTGATTGTCTGGAGGGAAGGAAAAAAAGAAAGAAATACCTTAAGGCGTATACCTGGGCAGGAGAGAATGCAGTCAATGATGTTGTGCCTGCTGCTCCCTCCCCCATGCTCTGTTTTGGGGCATTTTTGCTCCCAAGAAGCTTCCCTGGGACCCAGGAAGGTAAAACATGGAGTGGGGGGTGCAGTAAGACAGTGAGGGGAATCCCAGCAGAGCTGATCATCGGGGGAGGGGGGGAAAAAAATACCTTAAGGAGTGACTGGGCGGTGGAAAATGCAGTCAGCGATGTCACGCATGCATGATAGAATAGAGTAGAGTAGAGTAGAATAGAATAGAATAGAATAGAATAGAATAGAATAGAATAGAATAGAATAGAATAGAATAGAATAGAATAGAATAGAATAAATAGAATAGAATAGAATAGAATACTTTATTGGCCAAGTGTGATTGGACACACAAGGAATTTGTCTTGGTGTAAATACTCTCAGTATACATAAAGAAAAGATACATTCATTAAGAATCAAGAATCATAACGTACAACACTTAATGATAGTCATAGGGCACAATCAACAATCAAATCATACTAGGAAATAGTCAATATAAATTGTAAGGATACAAGGGACAAAGTTACAGTCCTACAGTCACAAGTGGGAGGGGATGGGTGATAAGGAGTGAGGAGAAGATTAACAGCAATAGTAGTGCAGACTTTGTAAATCGTTGGACAGTGTTGAGGGAATTATTTGTTTAGCAGAGTGATGGCATTCAGGGGAAAAAAACTGTTCTTGTGTCTAGTTGTTCTGGTGTGCAATGCTCTATAGCGTCGTTTTGAGGGTAAGAGTTGAAACAGTTTATGTCCAGGATGTGAGGGATGTGTAGATATTTCCACAGTCCTCTTTTTGACTCCTGCAGTATACAGGTCCTCCATGGAAGGCAGATGGGTAGTAATTGTTTTTTCTGCAGTCCTAATTATCCTCTGAAGTCTGTGTCTGTCCTGTTGGGTTGCAGAACCAAACCAGACAGTTATAGAGGTGCAGATGACAGACTCCATTCTTCCTCTGTAGAACTGGATCAGCAGCTCCTTGGGAACTTTGAGCTTTCTGAGTTGGCGCAGAAAGAACATTCTTTGTTGTGCTTTTTTGATGATGTTTTTGATGTTAGGTGTCCATTTTAGGTCATGTGATATGATAGAACCTAGAATAATTATAATAACAATAAGGACTGACTGGGCAGGCAGAGAGGGGCGGGGCCGGCCAGCGGCACGGTTTGCCGGTTCTCCCAACTGCGCAGAATCATAACAACCACTTCAATAGAAGCAGCCCAAACCGGTAGAATTCCACCCCTGGATGACCTCTATGCCCGATGTAAGAACCAAGAGCACCAGCAGTAGTAAGTTATGGCAGAGAGTAAGATCTCTGCTCCTACAGGTAGAGGAGCTCTATGCCTTCATTGGCTGTTTCAGAAAGGAACACCATTGGGTGAGAGCTGTTTACGAAAGTCAGCATGGTTGGGATTGAGGTGGTGGACCTAGTGCCAAAAGCCCCAGGTTCAAATTCTGCTTTGACCACAGACCTCGCTGGGTGAGCTTTATGCCTGAGCATTGATGGTTTACCTACTTTAGGTAAGGAAACATCTGCAAGGGAACAACTAAACTCAGAGAGCACCAAGGACCCCACAGTCCTTCTCCTCCTCCTCTTCCTCTTCCTCCTACTCCTCCTCCCCTTCCTCCTCTCCACAAACCTCACTCCCTTCTAGCACTGATGATGTTATCTAGTTGGGTCATGAAATGTCTGCAACAAAACCACCAAGCTTAGAGAGCACCAAGGACCCCACAGTCCTCCTCCCCTTCCTTCCCTTCCTCCTCTTCCTCTTCCACTTCCTCTTCCTCCTCCTCCTCCCATCACACTTCATTCCCTTCTAGCACTGATGATGTCACCTAGTTGGGTCCTGAAACATCTGCAAGAGAACAAATAAGCTCAGAGAGCACCAAGGACCCACAATCCTCCTCTTCGTCCTCCTCTCCTCCTTCTTCCTCCCCCTCCTCTCCACAAACCCCTGTCCCTTCTAGCACTGATGATGTTACCTAGTTGGGTCATGAAACATCTGCAACAAAACCACCAGGCTCAGAGGCCACCAAGGGTCTCACATTTCAACCTTGGGCTACCAATATTCTCTTTTATTGGGTACTCACAACCCCAACCAGCTTCCCAAGAGTGTTGCACAGATAACATTTCACCCCCTCCATGTGTGTTCACCCCCGCCTCTCTCAAAGGCAGAAATATGCCCAGGCTGGGGCAAAAAAAGTCAAGATGGCAGCCATGGATGGTTGTATTTGAAACTCTGAGTTCTGCTTTTCATGAAGAACAGGCGAAAGCTTTGATCCCACCATGATGGATGCCATCTTGACTTTTCTTCTCTTTTTTTTAACCACACCACACCATCGCTCTTGCTTAAAGAAAAAAAAAAATGAAATATGAAGGCAAGAAGTAAATAATACATGTGGTTCCTTTTAAGGGCAGGATATGAAACTGTATTTATTTTTCCTACCGGCTCAACTAAACATGAATCCTTCTGGACCTCCTCATGAACTTCAAGACCGCCTGATAATTTTGAGATTTTTCGTTTGATTGCAGCAAGCAATTCTGGAGGAAAATAATATCCCTGGGGGGGTGGGGGGCAAGGGGAGGCAGGAATGCCAGAAGATGACTGACTACGGAGGGCCATCAAGAGAATCATTAGAAGACCTCAAGGGGTCCTTCTGGATTTCATTTATTCCAAGACTCAGCAGGATTCATAGGAAGAAATGCCGGCTAACACTCTTTATCGATCACTTCCTGAGCCTGAAGCTTCCTTCACTCAAACACACAAACACACCTATACACACACGCAAACACACTCAACTCTCACGAGACAGAAGAATTGAAAGGAGGACTTCAACCTTGGTGGTAGGATCCCATACTTCTTCCCACGCAATGATTCCAAGGGACTACAGATCCCATCCACTTCCCAAAAGACTTACTGAGTCCCACTTTTGGTCTCCTTCTTCTGCAACTTTCCCACCTGAGGTCCATCATCTCCACCGATTCACAGGGGAACCAATCACCTCTTCTTGTGCTGAGTCTTCTGATGAGCCTCCTACACCGAGGATCTCCACCCTTGGCACTCTTTGATGCCACTCCTAGAATCCTGCATCCACTTTTGATCAATACGATACCATAAAAAAAAGATGTTGAGATTTGGAAAAAGTCCAGAGAAGAGCAATGAAGATGATTAAAAGGCCTGAAGATTAAAACCAGGGGTGGGATTCTACCGGTTGGCACCTATTCACTAGAACCAGTTGTTAACATTCTAAGCAGTTCGGAGAACCGGTTGTTAGAAGAAATTCCTGGCCTAATCCTGTAAGGAAAGCAGGAAGGAAACATTCTGGTGTTGCTTACAGAAACTGCCTCTCCGTTAACCCTTATTCCATTCTTGGCAGGACTAGACTTCCTCTCTCAGGAACTTCTCTGGAGTTTTTTTCCCCTCCTTTGCTGGTACTTTGCTTGTGTGGAGTGACCATTCACAGTTACAACGGCACTGAAAAAAGTGACTTATGACCGTTTTTCACACTTACGACTGTTACAGCATCCTCACAGTCACAAGAGGCCAGGCGAGGAGATGCGTGCCTCGATGTGAGTGATATTGAGTTGGCCACACCCAGCCAATAACATGACCACCAAGCCACATCCACCCAGTCACATGACCACCAAGCCATGCCCACCAGCTAAACCACGCCCACAGAACCAGTTGTTAAAAAATTTGAATCCCACCCCTGATTAAAACATGCAGGATTTGAACTTGGCTAGTCTGAAGATAAGAAGGACTAGGGGGGGAACATGATAGCAGTACTCCCGTATTGGAGGGGTTGAAGCAAACCTGCAATTAAGGAGAAACTTCCTGACAGTGAGAACAATGAACCGGTGGAACAGCCTGCCACCAGAAGTTGTTGGTGCTTCTTCATCACTGGAGGTTTTTAAGAAGAGATTGGACAGCTGTTTGTCTGGAATGATATGGGTCCCCTGCTTGAGTAGGGGGTTGGATTAGAAGACCTCTGAGGTCCTTTCCAATTCTATTCTGATTGATTGTTTGACTTGTGGACTTCAACTCTCAGAATTGTCCAGCCAGTCTTACAGTTCCCAAGGTTGGAACTCAGCTAGCTGGGGAATTCTGGGAGTTGAAGTCCACAAGTTCTGTTCGTTCTGTTAAGCCTTCACGTTCCCAAGGTTGGAGACCCCTGTCCTAAACTGCTCCATCTCCCAGGCATGCCTATTCCCACACAACCCCATGACCCAAGATATATACCCAGGAAGCAAACCCTTGCAGACCAGGACATGCCACCACCGCGTAGGAACAAAATTGTGGGGAAAATCAACATATTTAACAAAATGAAATTCAACGTAGAGAAAAGTAAAGTCCTACACTTAGGCAAGAAAAACCAAAAGGACCCATATAGACTGGGTGAAACCAGGCTCAATAGCAGGAACTGTGAGAGGGATCTCGGAGTCTTAGTGGACAGACAGCTAAATAGGAGCCAGCCGTGTGCAGCAGCAGCAGCCAAAAAAGCTAATGCAATCCTAAGTTGCATTATCAGAGGGATACAATCAAGATCAAATGAGGTACTAATACCACTTTATAAAGCCTTAATAATACGACACCTAGAGTCCTGCATCCAGTTTTGGTCCCCACACTATAAAAAAGATGTTGAGATTCTAGAAAGAGTGCAGAGAAGAGCAACCAGGATGGTTAGGGGACTGGAGGCTAAAACATACGATGGACGGTTGCATGAACTGGGCCTGGCTAGTCTAGGGAAGAGAAGGACCAGGGGAAACAGGAGAGCAGTCTTCCAACATTTGAGGGGCTGCCACAGAGAGGAGGGGGGGGGTCAAGCTATTTTCTAAAGCGCCTGTAGGCCAGACAAGGAATAATAGATGGAGACTAATCAAGGAGAGATTTAACCTAGAAATAAGGAGAGATCTTCTGACGGTGAGAACAATCAAGCGACGGAACAGGAGTTGCCTTCAGAAGTTGTGGGAGCTTCATCCCTGGAGGCTTTCAAGAAGAGACTGGACTGCCATCTGTCAGGAATGGTGTAGGGTCTCCTGCTTGGGCAGGGTGGGGGGGTTGGACTAGATGACCTCCAAGGTCCCTTCCAACTCTGATTATCTGTTATCTCTGCAGGGCATCCGAGTTGGACCGATTCCTTCCTCTGAGTCTCTCTCCTGCCTCTTCGGGAAAGGAGACCCAAAAAAGAAATCTATCGCTTAGAGGTCAGCGGAGTTTCAGGTTTCTACCAGGTGGACCAATCAGCGCACCGCCTCCTCTTCTTCCTCGAGGGAAGCAAGCGCGGCGTCAGCAGGCGAGCCCCGAAAACAGCCGGTCAGCAGGTTACAAGGGGAGCTCAATGACGCTGGAGGAGGAGGAGGAGGAAGAGGAAGAGGAAGAGGAGGAGGAGAAGGCCCCCCTCCGTGGCAGAGACAGTCTGGCCAGGAATGGAGCCAGAAGAAGGGAAGCGAAGAGCTGGGGTTGGCTTCAAGCATCAAGGGGTGGAAAGAGTAACATTGTCATTGAGAGCCAAAGGATGCTTCTTTGCTGCATCTCCATGGTTGGGTCCTTGTCTCTTAAGTCATCCTCAGACCCTTCCCAGACATTCACACATTATGCTTCGTGCCCGCGGAGGTGTCCCTCCTGGGATTTTTCTCTATTATAAAATGGAACTAGAGGGATGGAAGGAACCCAGGATGACCTCAGCCAATGAATGCAAGAAAGGGGACAGGGTGGGTTTCTTTAATTAGTAGAAGAGAACAAACAGAATAACAGAGTTGGAAGGGACCTTGGAGGTCTTCTAGTCCAACCCCCCTGCTTAGGCAGGAAACCCTACACCACTTCAGACAAACGGTTATCTAATCTCTTTTTTAAAAACTTCCAGTATTGGAGCATCTACAACTTCTGGTGGCAAGTCGGTCCACTGGTTAATTGTTCTAAATGTCAGGAAATGTCTTCTTAGTTCTAATTTGCTTCTCTCCTTGATGAGTTTCCACCCATTGCTTCTTGTCCTGCCCTCAGGGGCTTTGGAGAATAGCTTAACCCCCTCCTCCTCTATGTGGCAGCCCCTCAAATATTGGAAGGCTGCTCTCCTGCACATAATCGTGCCTACTGTCCCTGTCCTATTGTCCCCAATTATTAGTTCCAATTTCTTGTATTTAAACTTATGTTTATTCTTGTTTCTGTTGCATTGTAAGCTTTTGACAAATAAATAAAAATAAAATAAATAAATACATGTCTCCCCTGGTCCTTCTCTTTCCTAGACTAGCCAGACCCAGTCCCTGCAACCGTTCTTCGTATGTTTGAGCCTCCAGTCCCCTCATCATCCTGGTTGCTCTTCTCTGTACTCTTTCTAGAGTCTCTTTTTTACATCGTGGCAACCAAAACTGGATGCAGGATTCCACGGGTGGCCTCACCAAGGCCTTATAAAGTGGTATTAATACTCCACAGGATCTTGATTCTATTCCTCTGTTGATGCAGCCTAGAACTGTGTTGGCTTTTTTGGCTGCTGCTGCACACGGCTGGCTCCTATTTAAGGGATTGTCCATTAGGATTCCAAGATCTCTTTCACAGTTACTAATATAGAGCAAGGTAGCACCTATACCAGTGATGGCGAACCTTTTCAGCACCGAGTGCCCAAACTAGAACACGCATGGATGTGCATGCCCACGCGGGTGCCGGAGAGCCGGAAACCCAAAGATCAGCTGGCTAGTGCATGCATGCATGCATGCCTGTTTTTTGGCCAGTTTTGGTGCTGTTTTCAGGCTGTTCTTTGGGTCATTTTCAGGCCATTTTTCAATCCAAAAAAACTGTCGGAAAACAGCCTGGAAAACGGCCTGAAACGGCCCTGAAAAATGACCTGAAAACAGCCTGGGGAACGTTCCGAAAAACGGCCTGTTTTGGGGGCCATTTTGAAGCCTTTTTCCAGTGCTCCAGCGTCTGCAAAGACCAGTTGGCCAGCGTGCATGTGTGGGCCATAAACCAGAAGAGCATCTGGCAATGGTGTGCGTGGCCACAGAGAGGGCTCTGTGTGCCACTTCTGGCACGCATGCCATAGGTTCGCCACCATGGCCCTATACTGGGCCTGTGTGTTTTATATTTCTTGCCTAAATGCAGAACCTGACTTTTTTCACCACTGAATTTCATTTTGTTAGACTAGCGCCCCATGTTCAAGTCTGTCCAGATCCTCTTGGATCTTAAGCCCATCTTCTGGAGTGTTGGCTATTCCTGCCAGCTGGGTGTCGTCTGCAAATTTGATGAGTTCCGCACCTATCCCCTCATCCAAGTCATTGATGAGGATATTGAAGAGTACCGGGCCTAAAACAGAGCCCTGGGGTACCCCACTGGCATCATGATCCTACACGGTGATGGCTTCTACTGCTTTGCAAAGGGTTTGATTCCTTGGGGTATAGCTTGGCTCATGGTGTGGTGTGGGAAGAGGCACACCTAGGAGATGGAGCGGTGTAGGTTGGTGGTCTCCAACCTTGGGAACAGCTAGTCTTCCACTGAACAGCAGTTCGTTCGTTCATTCATTCATTCATTCATTCATTCATTCATTCATTCATTCATTCATTCATCCATCCATCCATCCATTCATTCATTAATTCCTTTAGTATCTGTTCAAAGTCACAATGAAAAAAAGAGACTTAGCACTTCGTTTTTCAACCTTCATGATCATTGCAGCATCCCCAATGGTTTAACCTGGTTAATTTTGGGCGAGCTAGAAAAAAATGGGCTTGTGAGCTTTAAAGCAGGAAGATAAATTGATGGGGGACCTTCCCCCCCCACCCATGATAAAGTGGGAGGGGGAGAGGAGGGAAATAAATTAGGACATGACTCCCTTGTGAAGATCGGCTGAAAGAATTGGGGGAATAGAGGCATGTCTGGGGGGAAGAGACCCTTCAAATCCTTGTTGAAGGAAAGAGAAAGTGGGAATGTACTATTGCATTTTGACTTGCGACCAGTGGTGGCATTCAAGATTTACTATTACCAATTCTGTGGGAGTGGCTTGGTGGGCGTGCCTTGGTGGCCGTGGCAGCGGAAGGATACTGCAAAATCTCCATTCTTTCCCCACCAGGGATGGGATTCTACCCGTTCTCACTTATTCGCTAGAATCTGTTGTTAATTTTCTAAGCAGTTCGGAGAACCGGTTGTTGGAAGAAATCTCCTTTTGTTTTTATCCACTTTACAGGGCTAATCCTGTAAGGAAGGCAGGAAGGAAACATTCTGGTGTTGTTGCTTACAGAAATTGCCTCTCTGTTAACCCTTATTACATTCTTGCCAGTATGCCTAGACTTCCTGTCTCTGGAGCTTCTGAGGCTTGACTTTCTTAAAGGGGAAGGGTTGTTTTAAGCTTTTTACACTGCTGTTGGGAGGAAATACTCCCCTGGACGATCAGCACTTTGAAGAAATAATTGAATTATTATTATTATTGTTGTTGTTGTTGTTTCTGCTGCTGCTGCTGTTGTTATTATTATTATTATTATTATTACACTCTGATGCTAAGGAATTCTACTCCCCCTCCCCACCTGAAAGGAAATCTCTTCCAAATGCAAAACCCAAGCAGAGGAGAAGAGTTTCAATTTCAGTTTCAGAGCACCAAGCAGCTTTAATACAGAACAGCTGAGCTAAGCCACGCCCAGGCTCCTTGCTGTCTCCTCCTTGCTCACACACCAAACGCTCTTTCAGTTTCCAAACAGCCCTCCATTCTCTGACACACTGACAGGACACTAGCCAGATGAATACCAATGGATGCTGGTAGGCAGAGGCAGAATTTTTCCCCCTTATTTTCCTCCCCAAAAACTAAGCCCCACCGCATAGCAAAGCATGGGTATCGAGCTAGTAAAAGAAATAAACACAAAATGATCCCTCCATCCATCTATCCGCCCATCCATCCATCCATCCAACCAACCAACCAACCATGTTTCCTGAACAGGCAAAAGGGCCTTGGACACAAGAGGCAGGAAGAGGTCTTCAGCAGCTCTGCTCCTTTTCTCTTGGTCAAAAACACCTTCACCCACCATTCGATCCAGTCTGGATTTGGGGACATTTCCAGGCAGGAAATCAAAAGACAAGATTCTTAAAGACAGCAAGGAAGGCTATTAGAGAGCCGGTCTGGAATCCACCTATCCATCAGCCCAGGCTCCCTACGGTTCCTTAGGCCGAAGTCCTCCGTGTCTAGTGGCCATTTACCCGATCAATGGGACCCTCCCCACCTTCCAAAAAGAACATTTGCCCAAATGAAACATTTATATATGCATTTGATCTCGAAAATGTAATTACCAAAGGCCCCAGCCATTGATTGTGTCAGGGGTTTATTGACAGGAGCCTGTGATTGATAGGCTCTTGCACCAAGAGTCCTTATCTGACTTCCTAAAGCTGCAGCTCGTGGCGGGCAGGGATGGACGGAGAGGATGGAGGCCCAGGTCTGCCCGGGGCCTCTTCCGGTAAAATGCCCTTCCAATGTCTACAAGCTGGAGACGCCGTTCTGGGGGAACCCCGTTTTTCATGAGGACGGCATTTTCAGGCGGGGTGGAGGGTGGGTGGGACTGCAGAGCTACAACTGCCCTTCTGTACCACAAAAAGTTGTGATAACAATTGTAATTATGACACTTAGGCTTATGTACCGCTTCACAGTGCTTTTACAGCCCTCTCTAAGGGGTTTACAGAGCCAGCCTCTTGCCCCCAACCATCTGGGTCCTCATTTTACTCACCTCGGAAGGATGGAAGGCTCAGTCAACCTTGAGCCGCTCAGGATCGAACTGCTGGCAGTAGGCAGAGTTAGCCTGAAATACTGCATTCTAACCACTATGCAACGACAGCCCTTCCTCCTTCCTTCCTTCCTCTCTCTCTGTCCCTCTCTCTTCTCCTTCCTTCCTCTCTCTCTGTCCCTCTCTCTTCTCCTTCCTTCCTTCCTTCCTTCCTTCCTTCCTTCCTTCCTTCTCTTCCTTCCTTCCTTCCTTCCTTCCCCTCCTTCCTTCCTTCCTTTCCTTCCTTCCTTCCTTTCCTTTCCTTTCCTTTCCTTTCCTTTCCTTCCTTCCTTCCTTCCTTCCCTTCCTTCCTTCCTTTCCTTCCTTTCCTTTCTTTCCTTTCTTTCCGTTCCTTCCTTTCCTTTCCTTCCTTCCTTCCCGTCCTTCCTTCCGTTCCTTCCTTTCCTTTCCTTTCCTTTCCTTTCCTTTCCTTTCCTTTCCTTTCCTTTCCTTTCCTTTCCTTTCCTTTCCTTCCTTCCTTCCTTCCCTCCCTCCCTCCCTTCCTTCCTTCCTTCCTTCCTTTCCTTCTTTCCTTCCTTCCTTCCCATTTAGCAATAGCCCTTAGACTTCTATACCGCTTCACCGTACTTTTCCATCCCTCTCTAAGCAGTTTACAGTCAGCCTCTGGCCCCCAACCACCTGGCTCCTCATTTACCCACCTCGGAAGGATGGAAGGCTGAGTCAACCTTGAGCTGGACGGGATCGAACTGCTGGCAGTGGGCAGAGTCAGCCTGCAATACTGCATTCTAACCACTATGCCACCATGGCCTGCCTGCCTGCCTGCCTGTGGGGTCCTTGGTCAGAGGGACCAAGGTGGTTTTCATGTAGTTGTTTCATGGAGTTGTTTTATGACTCATCCAGGTAAAGGAGACTTTGGGGAGGAGAGTTTGGGGAGAGGAGGAGGAGGGAGGAGGAGGAGGAGGAAGGAGGAAGAGGAGGAGAAGGAGGAGGAGGAAGAGGAGGAGGAGGAGGAGGAGAACTGAGGGGTCCTTGGTATTCTCCTGAGCTTGGTAGTTTTCTTGCAGATGTTTCATTAGACAACCAGGGAACATTATCAGTTCTTTCTTTCTTTCCTTCCTCCCTCCCTCTCTCTCTTCTTTCTATTCTTCCTGTGGGGTCCTTAGTCAAAGGGACCAAGGTGGTTTTCATGTAGTTGTTTTGTGACTCATCCAGGTAATATCATTAGTGCTAGAAGGAAGGAGAGTTTGGGGAGAGGAGGAGGGAGAGGAGGAGGAGGAGGAGAACTATGGGATGTTTGATGCTCTCTGAGCTTGGGGACAGAGAAAGACAGGTGCAGAGGGAAGCAAAGGCAGAGGTGACCTTCCAAGAGACAGACCAATCCTAAGGGGGAAACCTCTTTTACTTGGGTGGGATGGAAATTAGGAAAAAGACCTGTGATAGTCCCAGGGCTTCCAGGTGTTCAGGAGAGGAGAATGTGTGCAGCTCAGGGTTGAAATGAGGGGTCCTTGTTGCTATCCGAGCTTGGCTTCTAGCTCAGTGCTAGAAAGGAGTGCGGTTTGCACCTTATACTAATTGATCAGGAGACCTTGGGCAGGTCATCCTCGACTTGCAACAGATAACAGACAATCAGAGTTGGAAGGGACCTTGTAGGTCATCTAGTCCAACTCTCCCGCCCAGGTGGGAGACCCTGCACCATTTCTGACAGATAGGAGTCCAGTCTCTTCTTGAAAGTCTCAAGTGATGGCGTTCCCATAACTTCCGAGGACAAGCTGTTCATTTAGTGGCCGTTCCAAGTTACGACGGCACTGAAAAAGTTATTTGCGACTGTTCCTCATACTTATGACCATTGCGGCATCCTCGTGGTCGCCTAGCATTTAACTCATATTTATGACGGTTGCAGTGTGATAATGGCCGTCGCAATTTCACTCCCCAGCAGAGCAAATGGCTTCCACTAGACAGAGGCCCTGCTCTGATACATGCACACACACACGCACACACGCACACACACACACAAACACACACACACATTCTGATGGATTGATAGATTGAGTATAATATTGATCGATTGATGATCAGTAACAAATACAATAAATAAATATAAAGACATATATTTATCATAAATAAATATAGAGGTTTACTTATTGATAAGTATCGCTTCATAAATGCGAAGACGGATTGACGATAACTGGATGATTATAAGATTGGTTCTATTAGGTCACCTTATTGGTGAAAAGGCCCACCAGAGTGGTGGGTGCCCCATCAGTGGAGGTTTTCAGGAATAGACTGGACAACCATTTGATTTGACCAGGGTGGTGTAAAATCTCCTGCCTTGAGCCTGAGGGTTGGACTAGACAACCTCCGAGGTCCCTTCCAACTCTGTTATTCCATGATTCTGTAACAGTCTCCTGCCTGGGCAGGGGGGGGGGGGGTTGGACTAGATGACCTCTAGAGTCCCTTCCAACTCTGACATGCTGTTATTCTTAAATTCAGCCCTTTGGCTGATTTTTGTGAGTCTCTTTCACACATCCACAGGCCAGAATAAGGAAATTAATAACTTCAAAATCCCTGTGGTGACATTAACCTTTGTCCCCTTAGCTGTGTCTTGCATTCTTAATTACTGTTTAGGCAATTAAATGGGTCGCCTCTTTGGGGAGGGGGCAACAGAGCGAAGCCTGGATGTTTATTCTGCAAGAACACGGAGTGGCAGGGGGCTGGGTTGTTCTGGGGAACCTCCTTCTCCATCCATCCATCCATCCATCCATGGGAGGTCTTCTCCGGTTGATTTCCACTTTAAACTCCTAAATCTCTCTTTCCCCCCCCCCCCCACCCAAACATTTTTTTATTAGGTTATTAAGTATTATAAAATACAAAAGTAAATAAGAGAACAATGAGGAGAAAAGGGAAAGGGGGAAGAGAAGTGAGGAAAAGTAAGGGAAAGGAAAAAGAAGAAAGGAAAAAGAAACGGACTTCCAACTCTCTCTGTTGCGGTAAAATAAGGCATTAGCATCCAATTGCAGCTTTCTGTTTTTTCCGTAGCAATATGAACAAGTCATTTCTATAAAACTCTAATCAATTCTAGTCTATATAAATTCAGAAGCAGTTTCCATGTGGAAATACAAAAGTACTCATCATCAAAAAAGCACAACAAAGAATGTTCCTTCTGCGCCAACTCAGGAAGCTCCAACTGCCCAAGGAGCTGCTGATCCAGTTCTACAGAGGAATTATTGAGTCTGTCATCTGCACCTCTATAACTGTCTGGTTTGGTTCTGCAACCCAACAGGACAGACACAGACTTCAGAGGATAATTAGGACTGCAGAAAAAACAATTACCACCCACCTGCCTTCAATCGAGGACCTGTATACTGCACGAGTCAAAAAGAGGGCTGTGAAAATATTTACAGACCCCTCACATCCTGGACATAAACTGTTTCTACTCCTTCCCTCAAAATGATGCTATAGAGCACTGCACACCAGAACAACTAGACACAAGAACAGTTTTTTCCCGAAAGCCATCACTCTGCTAAACAACTAATTCCCTCAACACTGTTCAACTATTACAAAGTCTGCATTATTATTACTGCTAATCTTCTCATCACTCCTTATTACCCATCCCCTCCCACTTGTGACTGTATGACTGTAACTTTGTTGCTTGTATCCTTACAAATTATATTGACTGTTTCCTAGTATTGATTTGATTGCTTATTGTACCCTGTGACTATGACTATTAAGTGTTGTACCTGATGATTCTTGACTCTTGATGAATGTACCTTTCCTTTTATGTACACA
>CM042846.1:96563543-96593101 GCA_023653725.1 Bungarus multicinctus
AAGAGGAAGAGAAAGAGAAGACGAGAGAAGAGGAAGGAAGAGAAATAGGATAGGATAGGATCTAGGAATAAGAATAGAATAGAATATAGGAAATAGAAGAGAATATAGGAATAAGAATAAGAATGGAAGAGAAGAGAGGAGAGGAGAGGAGAGGAGAGAAGAGAAGAGAAGAGAAGAGAAGAGAAGAGAAGAGAAGAGAAGAGAAGAGAAGAGAAGAGAAGAGAAGAGAAGCATGAATGAGGTTAGATCATTATGTATGTATGTCTCCGTGTGGGTCTTGTCTCACAGTGAGAACAATCAGCCAATGGAACTCAGACGTTGCCTTTGGAAGTTGTGGGAGCTTCATTCCTGGAGACTTTCAAGAAGAGACTGGACTTACACCTCTCAGGAACGGTGTAGGGTCCCTTGCTTGGGTGAGGGGGTTGGACTACATGACCTCCAAGTTCCCTTCCAACTCTGCTCTTCTATTATTCTGTAGGGTGCCATGCAGGGGTGGGATTTAAAAATCCCAGCAACCGGTTCACTTCCCAGTTGCTGGGCGGGTGTGGCCCACCAGTACTTCTGGGAGAGCCCTGTTTCACCTTCCCCAGACTCCGGAGGCTTCCCTCAGGCCTCTGGGGGGTGCAAAAACGGCCTCTCCTGTGTCCTGGAGGCCGACCGGAAGCTGGAAACAGGCCCGTTTCTGAACTTCCAGAAGGCTTGTTGTTCCCCCTCCCAGAGCCTCTACACAGACCCTGCCCTGACCTGCATCCTGGGAGGGGAGGAGGAGCGGGAGGGGCCAGCCGGTCCGTTGAAATATCGGATCGGAGAACCAGATGAAAACTTAACATCCGGTTCGCCTGAACCAGTCCAAACTGGTAGAATCCCCAGCCTCGACCTTCAGGGCAGGACATAGAAGCAACGGAAGGGAAACTAATCAAGGAGAGATTCAACTTAGAAATAAGGAAGAAATTCCTGACAAGCAGAAGTTAACCAGTGGAACTGCTTGCCACCGGATATTGTGGGTGCTTCCATCACTGGAGGTTTTCAGGAAAAGACTGGACCGCCATTCGTCCTGAATGGTATAAGGCAGGAGTGTCCAACCTTGCAAATTTTAATATTTGTGGATTTCAATTCCCAGAATTCCCCAGCCAATCAAGATGGCTGGCTGGGGAATTCTGGGAGTTGAAGTCCACAAGTCTTAAAGTGGCCAAGATTGGAGACCCCTGCTTTGCTGGCTGGGGAATTCTGGGAGTTGAAGTCCACAAGTCTTAAAGTGGCCAAGATTGGAGACCCCTGCTTTGCTGGCTGGGGAATTCTGGGAATTGAAGTCCACAAGTCTTAAAGTAGCCAAGATTGGAGACCTCTGCTTTGCTGGCTGGGGAATTCTGGGAATTGAAGTCCACAAGTCTTAAAGTGGCCAAGATTGGAGACCCCTGTTTTGCTGGCTGGGGAATTCTGGGAATTGAAGTCCACAAGTCTTAAAGTGGCCAAGATTGGAGACCCCTGCTTTGCTGGCTGGGGAATTCTGGGAGTTGAAGTCCACAAGTCTTAAAGTGGCCAAGATTGGAGACTCCTGCTTTGCTGGCTGGGGAATTCTGGGAATTGAAGTCCACAAGTCTTAAAGTGGCCAAGATTGGAGACCTCTGCTTTGCTGGGTGGGGAATTCTGGGAATTGAAGTCCACAAGTCTTAAAGTGGCCAAGATTGGAGACCCCTGCTTTGCTGGCTGGGGAATTCTGGGAATTGAAGTCCACAAGTCTTAAAGTGGCCAAGATTGGAGACCTCTGCTTTGCTGGGTGGGGAATTCTGGGAATTGAAGTCCACAAGTCTTAAAGTGGCCAAGATTGGAGACCTCTGCTTTGCTGGGTGGGGAATTCTGGGAATTGAAGTCCACAAGTCTTAAAGTGGCCAGATTGGAGACCTCTGCTTTGCTGGTTGGGGAATTCTGGGAATTGAAGTCCACAAGTCTTAAAGTGGCCAAGATTGGAGACCTCTGCTTTGCTGGCTGGGGAATTCTGGGAGTTGAAGTCCACAAGTCTTAAAGTGGCCAAGATTGGAGACCCCTGCTTTGCTGGCTGGGGAATTCTGGGAGTTGAAGTCCACAAGTCTTAAAGTGGCCAAGATTGGAGACTCCTGCTTTGCTGGCTGGGGAATTCTGGGAGTTGAAGTCCACAAGTCTTAAAGTGGCCAAGATTGGACAGTCCCGATATAAAGTCTCCCACTTGGGCGGGGTGGGGGGGTGGACTAGAGACCCTCCAAGGTCTTCTCTGTTATTCTCTATATCCTATAACTCCCAGCCATCATTTTGGGGATGGCAGCCTGGGGCGACCGGTTGTGGGGAAATGTTGTAAAAAGAAGCCAGGAAACTAGGTCACCACATCTTTATTTGTCTGTTTGTCTCTTTACTGGATTTTTCGATGGCCGCAATCGGATGACCCTCCGAGGCTTTTGGAAATAGAGAGGCCTCAGCAGAGCAATAGAACAAATGCAGCAGAAAGTGAGAAAAAAAAAAAGAAACCCAGAGCATTAATTTCAAATTAAAACAATATTCAAAGAAGCCCTTGCATTTCGAGGGGCGCTGCGTTCATTAATTTGTTTCCAAATTCCCCCCCCCTCCCCCCGGAATTGCTCTGCTGCTGGAATTACCTGGCCGGTGTGTTCAGGGCACGCCACGCTCCCATGGGCCATTGGCCGCTGAGTGTGCAAAATGAACCCCAAGTGGACATGGAGGGGGGGGGCGCGGTTCCCCCGGGCCTGCCATGAGCAACACGGCATGAAAGGAAAGGAAGCAAATGGTTGAAGAAGAAGGGGAAGGGAGGAGAGGGAAGGGAAAGAAAGAAGGAAGGGGAGAGAAAGGAAGGAAAGGAAAGGAAGGAAGGGAGGGAAGGAAGGAAGGGGGAAAGGGGAAGGGAAGGGAAGAAGGAAAGGAAGGAAAAAGAAAGGAAAGGAAAGGAAAGGAAGGAAAGAGAAGGAAGGAAAGAAAAGGAAGGAAGGAAAGGAAGAGGAAAGGAAAGGAAGGGGGAAGGAAAAGAGAAAGGAAAGGAAAGAAAGAAGGAAAGGAAAGGAAAGGAAAGGAAGGGAAGGAAAGGAAAGGAGGAAAAAAAAAAAGGAAGTAAGGGGAAAAGGAAATGCAAGGAAAAAAGGAAGGGAAGGGGAAGGGAAGGCAAAAAAGGAATGAAAAAAAAGAATGGAATGGGCAAAAGGAAAAGGAAGGAAAGGAAAGGAGGAAGGAAAGGAAGGAAGGGGGAAGGGAAGGAAAGGAAAAGGAAAGGAAAGGAAAGGAAAAGGGAAAGAACGGAAAGGGAAGGGAAAGCGAAAGGAAAAAAGGGAAGGGGGGGGGAGGGAAAGGAAAGGAAGGAAGGAAAAGGAAAAGGAAAGGAAAGAAAGGAACGAAAGGAAAGGAAAGGAAGAGGAAGGAAAGGAAAGAAGGAAGGGAAGGGATAGGAACGGGAAGGAAGGAAAAAAGGGGAAAGGAAGGAAAGGAAAAAAGGGAAAAGGAAGGGGAAAGGGGGACGGGAAAGGAGAAGGAAAAGGAAAGGAAAGGAAAGGAAAGGGAAAGGGAAAAGGGAAAGGGAAAGGAAAGGAAAGGAAAGGATAAGAAAGGAAGGACAGAAGGGAAGGGAAGGAAAGGAAGGAACGGAAAGACAGGGAGGGAAGGGAAGGGAAGGGAAAGGGCACGGAAACGGGAAAGGAAAGGAAAAGGAAGGGAAGGGAAGGGAAAGGAAAGGAGGGGAAAGGGGGAAGGAAGGGAAGGGGGAAAAAGGAAAAAAGGAAAAAGGAAGGAAAGGGGGCAAAAGGAAAGGAAACGAAAAAGGAAAGGAAGGAGGGGAGGGGAAAGGAAAGGAAAGGGAAAGGAAAGGAAGGGGAAGGAAGGGAAGGGAAGGGAAAAGGGAAGGAAAAGGAAGGGAAGGGAAGGGAAAAAGGAAAGGAGGGAAGGAAAGGAAAGGAAAGGAAAGGAAAGGAAAGGAAAGGAAGGGAAGGGAAAGGAAAGGAAAGGAAGGGAAGGGAAGGGAAGGGAAGGAAAGGAAAGGAAAGGAAAGGAAAGGAAAGGAAAGGAAAAGAAAAAGAAAAAGAAAAAGAAAAAACCAAAATACATCATTTTTAGCAATAAGGGAAAAGGATTCTAGTGATCTTTTTGAATGCCTGAAGTGAGTCAGAAAGTCTCCACTATTCGGTTGTTTTAAAATATTGTTAAAGGGAGGAGGAGGAGGAGGAAGTAGAAGAGGAAGAAGAAACAGAGAAAAGGAAGGGAAGAGAAAGAAAGGAGGGAAGGGGAAAGGAAGGAAAAAGAGAGAGAAAGGAAAGGAAAAGAAAGGGAAGGAAAGGAGAGAAAGGGAAGGAAAGAAGAAGGGGAGGGAAAGACAAAGTTCCCCAACATTGTCCGGTGGGTGAGATTTGGCCTCGCAGGGAGACTCCCTGTGCAAGGACAAGTGTGCGTGTGAGCACGCGTGTGCGTGTGCATGTGTGCGCGTCCATCCTTGTCCTTCCCCAGACCCTTCCCCCTTTTTTCCCAGGGAGAGGGGCTGCCAGGAAGGGAGGCGAAAAGGCGAGCCGGGGCCCTTCATGCCTCCCCTGGGGGGTGACCTCCCTGCTCCCCCGTCTCTCCCCGCAGATGCGCCTCAATTAAATTCGGAAATACATTTTTTTAATACGACTTTCACCTCAGCTCCCTCTCGGGCTATTAAACCCATTATGGCAGAGTTAAGTAAAGAACATGCCTCTCTCTCTCTCTCTCTCTCTCTCTCTTTTGGAAGGCGGGGGGGGGGGAGATGGAGAGACGGCCTTTGCAGCTGTCAGCTCATGTTTATGGCCAATGTTGTCTCGATTAAAGATTCAGGAGCCATTTCCGACCCACCGGACGGCTCAGAGCTGTCCATTAGAGACCGGGCACCGGCGAAAGAGGGAGGGGGGGGGAGGAGAAGCTGGGGAGGGAGGGGGTGGGCTGGGCAGTTACTGTCTTGCTTTGCCCGTGGAGTAGCCTGGCAGCACCCACCGCCCGTGGCCAGGAAACTCTGTGCGGTGCAAAGCAGAGGGGGGTATTCATCCGGTTTGGACCGGTTCTGGAGAAGCGGTAGTGGAAATTTTGAGTAGTTGGAAGAACCGGCCAATCCTGCCTCTCTCTGGCCCCACCAACCCCATCTCTTCTCCGCCTCCCATTGAGTCCCAACTGATGGGTTGGGTCTCCTTTGGTTGCCCTGCACAGGAGAACAGAGCTGGAAAGCAGGTCAGTGGGGTAGGGAGGGAAGGGGGATTTTGCAGTATCCTTCCCCTGCCACGCCCACCAAGCCACGCACACCAAGCCATGCCACGCCCATCAAGCCACGCACACAGCTGATGGGCTGGGTCTCCTTTGGTTGCCCTGCACAGGAGAACGGAGCTGGAAAGCAGGTCAGTGGGGTGGGGAGGGGATTTTGCAGTAAACTTCCCCTGCCACGCCCACCAAGCCACACCCACAGAACCGGTAGTAAAAAAATTTGAATCCCACCACTGGTGAAAGGGAAGGGAGAGAGGAAGGGAGGATGATGGGAGGGAGGAAGGAAGGAGGGAAGAAAGCAGAGGTGGTCTTCAGCCAGTTCTGACCGGTTCTGAAGAACTGGTAGCGGAAATTTGTAGTAGTTGGGAGAACCAACCAATCCCACATCTGACTGGTCCCATCCTCAATTCTTCTCTACCTCCCATTGAGTTCCAGCTGATGGGCTGGGTCTCCTTTGATTGCCCTGCACAGGAGAATGGAGCTGGAAAGCAGGTTAGTGAGGATTTCGCAGTATCCTTCCCCTACCACGCCCACCAAGCCATGCCCACCAAGCCACGCCCACAGAACCAGTAGTAAAAAAATTTGAGTCCCACCACTGGAGAAAGGGAAGGGAGGAAGGGAGGAAGGATGATGGGAAGAAGGGAGGAAGGAAGGAAGGAGAGAAGAAAGCAGAGGTGGTTATTCAGCCGGTTCTGACCGGTTCTGGAGAACCGGTAGCAGAGATTTTGAGTAGTTGGAAGAACCGGCCAATCCCATCTCTGACTGGCCCCACCAACCCCATCTATTCTCTGCCTCCCAAGTTCCAGCTTATGGGCTGGGTCTCCTTTGGTTGCCCTGCACAGGAGAACGGAGCTGGAAAGCAGGTTCTTTTGTTGCCCTGCACAGGAGAATGGAGCTGGAAAGCAGGTTAGTAAGGTGGGAGGGAAGGGGGATTTTGCAGTATATCCTTCCCCTGCCACGCCCACCAAGACACTAAGCCACACCCACAGAACACCACGCCCATCAAGCCACGCCCACAGCTAATCGGCTGGGTCTTCTTGGGTTGCCCTGCACAGGAGAATGGAGCTGGAAAGCAGGTCAGTGGGGGGTGGGGAGGGAAGGGGGATTTTGCAGTATATCCTTCCCCTGCCACACCCACCAAGCCACACTATGCTAACATGACCGGTAGTAAAAAAATTTGACTCCCATCACTGGGTTAAACCCTCTGAAGCCCAGCAAACAAGAGAGGAAAAGGGACCTCAATGGGAGGCGGAGCATAGAGGGGGGCGGGGCCAGTCAGAGGTGGGATTGGCCGGTTCTCCGAACTACTCAAAATTTCCGCTACCGGTTCTCTAGAACCGGTCAGAACCGGCTGAATCCCACCTCTGTTCTAGGCTGCATCAACAGAGGGATGGAATCAAGATCACATGAAGTGTTAATTCCACTTTATAAGGGCCTTGATAAGACCACACTTGGGAAACTGCATCCACTTTTGGACGGCACGTTGTAAAAAAGATGCTGAGAGTCTAGAAAGAGTGCAGAGAAGAGCAACCAGGAGGATGAGGGGACTGGAGACTAAAAGATTTAGTGTTTTAGTATTTATTTGATTTGTCCATCGCTTACAAGATACAGGTATAAGAATAAATATAGTTTTGAAAACACGAGATAGATACTTATAAGAAAAATAAAAAAGAAACAATAGGACAGGGACGGTAGGCACGTTGGTGCGCTTATGCACGCCAATAGCGCAATAGTAGGTCAATAGTAGACAGTCTAAAGTTAAGATACAATGACTGGTTGCAGGAACTGAGCCTGGCTAGTCTAGGGAAGAGAAGGACCAGGGGAGACAGGAGAGCAGCCTTCCAATATTTGAGGGGCTGCCCCAGAGAGGAGGAAGGGGTCAAACTATTTTCTAAAGCACCTGAAGGCCAGACAAGAAATAAAGGATGGAAACTGAACAAGGAGAGAGAGATTCAACCTGGAAATAAGGAGAAACTTCCTGACAGGGAGAACAATTAACCAGTGGAACTGCTTGCCACCAGAAGTTGTGGTTGCTCCAACATTGGAAATTTTAAAGAAGAGATTGGACTGCCATTTGTCTGAAATAGTGTAGGGTGTCCTGCCTATGCGGTGGATTGGACTAGAAGACCTTCAAAGGTCCCCTCCAGCTCTGTTATTCTACTCTAAACTACCCTATACCACTTCAGACAAATCTCTTCTTAAGAACTTCCAGTGTTGGAGCAGTCACAACTTCTCTTCCATCGGTTCATTGCTGAGTGCAATACTGGAAGTCCTCAACTTACGATGGCAACCAAAACTCCAACAGCTGTCAAGTGAGTTTTGCCCCCATATGATTACCTTTCTGGCCGCAGTTGTTCCTCTTCCTCCCCACTCCCTTCCAGCACTGATAATGTTCCTTAGTTGGGTCATGAAACGTCTGTAAGAAAACCACCCAGTTCAGCGAGCACCAAGGACCCCACAGGCCTCTTTTCTCAATTCTTCTCCATCTCCTCCTCCCTTCCTCCTCCTCCTCCTCCGCTCCATACACAGCACCCTCTTCTAGCACTGATGAGGTTCCCTAGTTGGGTCATGAAACGTCTGCAAGAAAACCACCCAGCTCAGCGAGCACCAAGGACCCCACCGTTCAACCCTGAACTCCAAAGATTCTCCTTTATGGATGACTTGCTTAGTTTCCAGCAGCCCGAAGTTTTTAACCGAACTCCCGTTACGTCCGAGCGAAGGCTGCCCATCATTACCGAATACTCAGCCCCCTTTTATTACCTTCTCCCCAAAATGGTCATCGAGAAGGAAACCATCGATTTGGGCGGGCAAAACTGGACGTCGAGCCCAAGAAATGAATTTGCAGCTTTAACGTTGCACAGAGGCTGTGTTTTTTCCCCCTTAGCTCTCTCGGATTGGAAGAGGGCTTTGCATTTTATTTCCAGGGAAATCAAACACAAATCAATACCGCTTAGAGCTGAACCAGAAGATAAAAGAAATTCCCAACTGCCTCAAAATTTGATTCTAGCTTCTGGGGCTTGAAATATTTGTCCACTTCTGCGCCAGGTGGGCTCTAAAAGTCTCCGATGTTATTTGCTCTGCCCAGGTTCGGCGCCCTGGGAGGCTGCGTCGCTCGATTCCTGCTTGGGGGGGGGGGGGAGGCTGGGGGGTTGAGGGAGATACGGCTCACCCCCTCCCCACGATCATTTGGAAGAACCTAGCTCTTCAGTCGGGCCCTTGGCTGAAGAGGGAGAAGGAGAGCCATTGCTTCACCTTCTTCCTAGTGTCCGTCTTTTATTCTCTTTTGCAGATTTTATTTTAATGCCTCCGTTGAATTGTTTTCTTTCTTTAATGAAGTTTTATTATACATTTTCTTCGTTTTGTATTGCAGCTTCAATCTTACAGCTGCGATATACTGGTTGTATCAACATTATGCATTTTTGCATTCTATTATACCTCCTATGTTCAACCATTTAACTTTTCTTTATTCAATATCATATTTATCTTTCCTTATTCCTATAGTTCTAACCGGAGTTTCTCTGTGTGTGTGTGTGTGTGTATGTATTAACTATCATTATACTGATATTGTTTCTAGTAGTTTGATCGTCTTTCCTTGCAGTTTTGCATCTTTGCATCTCTTATCTAACCAATTGTACAATATGTCAAGCGCCTGTAGGCCAGACAAGGAATAATGGATGGAAACTGAACAAGGAGAGATTCAACCTGGACATAAGAAGAAACTTTCTGACCGTGAGGACAATCAACCAATGGAACAGGAGTTGCCTTCAGAAGTTGTGGGAGCTTCATCTCTGGCAGTTTTCAAGAAGAGATTGGACTGCCCTCTGTCAGGAATGGTGTAGGATCTCCCGCTTGGGCGGGGGGTTGGACTAGATGACCTACAAGGTCCCTTCCAACTCTGATTATCTGTTATCTCTTATGTCCCAAATGGAATAATATTCTGATTCTGCTTTATCTTTAATTTCCATAGTCAACCTGTGCAATCAAGTATTTTCCTTATTACCATTTCCTCTGTGGGTGTATTTCTGTTTTTCTAATTTTGTGCCTTCGTTGAATTGTTGTGAGCCAGCTACAGTGGTTGAGACCTGGACAACAGGCTAAAAGGGAGGGATGGGTTTACAAGAGTTACAAAAGTCTGCATTCGTCTAAGAAAGCTAAGCCTGGTTACTTTGGATCTTGGTTAGCTCAAGTGACACCCTAGCTCAGAGGCCAAGCAGGCTTCTGGATTGGTGGAGGCTCCCTGGGGCCTCTGAAGGTCTGCAAGCTCACCCACCTTTTACCGATGGAAGAGAATTTTTTGTAGCTCAGGGTTGAGCCGTGGAGTCTTTGGGGCTCTCTGAGCTTGATGGTTTTCTTGCAGATGTTTCATCACCCAACTAGGTAACATCATCAGTGCTGGATGGGAGTGGGGTTTGCAGAATAGAGGAGGAGAAAGAGGGGAGGGAGGGAAGAGGAGGAGGAGGAGGACTATGCTGTGGGGTGTTTGGTGCTCTGTGAGCTTGGTTCTTTTCTTGCAGAAATTTCAAGACCCAACTAGGTAACATCATCAGTGCTGTAGGGGGAGTGGGATTTGCAAAATAGAGGAGAAGGAGAAAGGGGACTGTGGGGTGCTTGGTGCTCTCTGAGCTTGACAGTTTTCTTGCAGACGTTTCATAACCAAAGTAGGTAACATTGTCAGTGCTAGAAGGAAGTGGGTTTTGTGGGGGGGGGGGAGGAGGAGGAGGAGGAGAAGAAGAAGGAGAAGGAGAAGAAGGAGAAGAAGAAGAAGAAGACTGCTGTGAGGTCCTTGATGCTCTTTGAGGTTGGTGTTTTTCTTGCAGACATTTCATGACCCAACCAGGGAACATCATCAGTGCAAGAAGGGTGTTGGGCTTGCAGAGAGGAGGAAGAGGAGGAGGAAAGAAGGAAGGAAGAAATGAAAGAAGGAAGGCAGGAAGGCAGGAAGGCAGGAAGGCAGGAAGGAAGGAAGGAAGGAAGGGCGGATAAAATAAAATATGAAAATGGAAAACAGTATATATAAAAGTTAAAAATGAAAAGAAAACAAGAGCATATGTACATTGGGGAAGAGAAGGGACAGAAGGAAGAAAGGAAGGAAAAGAAAGAAAGAGAGAAAGGAAGGAAGGAAGGAAAGAAGAAAGGAAGGAAGGAAGGAAGGAACACAAAGAAAAAGAGAAAGCAAAAATGAGAGAGAAAGAAAGAAAAGAGAGAGAAAGAGTGATAGGAAAAGAGAGATAAAGAGACAGAGAAAGACAGAAAGAGAGAGGTGAAAGAAAATGACAGAAAGAGACCAAGAAAGAAAAGACACAAAGAGAAAGAGAGAGAAGAGAAAATGATAGAGAAAAAATGAGAGAAAGAAAGAGAGAGAGAAAAGGAAGGAAAATAGAGAGAGAGAGAAAGAGGAAGGAAGGAAGGAAGGAAGGAAGGAAGGAAGGAAGGGCAGATAAAATAAAATATGAAAATGGAAAACAGTATATATAAAAGTTAAAAATGAAAAGAAAACAAGAGCATATGTACGTTGGGGAAGAGAAGGGATAGAAGGAAGAAAGGAAGGAAAAGAAAGAAAGAGAGGAAGGAAGGAAGGAAGGAAGGAAGGAAGGAAGGAAGGAAGGAAGGAAGGAAGGGCAGATAAAATAAAATATGAAAATGGAAAACAGTATATATAAAAGTTAAAAATGAAAAGAAAACAAGAGCATATGTACGTTGGGGAAGAGAAGGGACAGAAGGAAGAAAGGAAGGAAAAGAAAGAAAGAGAGAAAGGAAGGAAGGAAAGAAGGAAGGAAGGAAGGAAGGAAGGAAGAAAGGACTGGGGAGTCCTTCATGCTCTCTGAGGAACTTGGTGGCTTTCTTGCAGACATTTCATGACCCAACCAGGGAACATCATCAGTGCTAGAAGGGAGTGCCATTTGCTTCCTGTTTCCATGCCAGCGGCTTGCCCTGCCTGTGTTGGGAGGGGAATTCTATCTAGTTAGTTCCTCGATTAGGCTGATCGCCCCCCTTTTGTTCTAACTCCCACCCGCTTCCCAAACCAGGAGAGTCTCCAGCCGACGAGCTTCCATCCCTCGTGTTGAACTTCGGAAGCTCAACACAGCCCAATCCTGGAGGCCCACTCCTAGCTCCCTGCAGGATGGCCAGCTTACGGGAAGCACAGAACTCCCAAGCTCATCTGTGATGATGATGGAGGAGGAGAAGGAGGAGGAGGAGGAGGAGAGCCTTCTTTGAGGCCACCTGAGCAGAGGCATCTCCTGCCAGGACTAAAAAGTAAAAGAAAGGCCCAAGACCTCAGTCTCCCCTCCGGCCACTGCAGCACGGTCAATGGCTTGCATGCCGTTTTGTGCAGCGGTTCCTTCCCAGGGGGGGAAGTCCAGAAACTGATGAAGAAGCAGATGTTCTGATGGATGCCTGGCTGAGAACTTTCCTCCCTGCAGGAAGGAGCTGTCCCAAAAGCAGGGCTCTGCTGCCCTCTAGAGGCCGCTGCTGGCATTGTGGCTTGATGGCCAAGCTGGCTTCGGTTGATCCCCAACAGCGAAGCCGAGAGCCCCTTCCGCTGATTAGAATAACAGAGTTGGAAGGGATCTTGTGGGTCATCTAGTCCAACCCCCCGCCCAAGCAGGAGATCCTACACCATTGCTGACAGATGGCAGTCCAGTCTCTTCTTGAAAGGCTCCAGGGATGAAGCTCCCACAGCTAGCTAGCTAGCTTTCTTTTTCTTTCTTTCTTTCTTTCTTTCTTTCTTTCTTTCTTTCTTTCTTTCTTTCTTTCTTTCTTTCTTTCTTTCTCTTTCTTTCTTTCTTTCTTTCTTTCTTTCTTTCTTTCTTTCTTTCTTTCTTTCTTTCTTTCTTTCTTTTTCTTTCTCTCTTTCCTGTCCTTCCTTTCTTCCTTTCTACCTACCTACCTACCTCCCTACCTAGATTTGGAAGGGACCTTATAGGTCATCTAGTCCAAGCACCCCCTTCTTTTCGCTGTTAGAGGCCTTCAGGAACAAGGCTTTCCTGGAGGCCTCTGCAGCCTTCAGGATCAATCCTGAGCTTTCTAATCAGTTTCTAATCAGCTCCAGAGGCCTTCAGAAAAGCCTTGCCGACTGCAAAAGAAATGGGCCGTTGAGGCAGGTGTCGGGGTGTGCGAGGCCTGACTACAACTGTCCACAGGTAAGTAGTAGGGCAGCTCCACCCCCTCCCATCCCCACCCTAGCTTAATATTTACCTGTGCACCCTGGAGTGGGCGGGGTCTTAATTAGGGCTTATTTTGGGAGTTAGGGCTTACATTGGGTGCATGGCCAGCAAGACACCCCCTCCCCCCCCCGATTCATCCTTGGGAGGGGAGACCACCAGAGAATCCTGGGGAGAGAGGCTAGGTCAGAAAGTGGAAAAAGCATCTCACAACAGGCAAGCTTCTTTTATGCCAACAAAGAAGTTGAATGTTAGCCCAAAAAAGCTGATACAATCCTGGGTTGCATAGAATCAAAATCACATGAAGTTTTAGTACTGCTTTATAAAGCCTCAGTAAGGCCACACTGTCAGAATAAATTCATGAACTGGAATATTGTTGATGACCCAAACTCTGTCAAGGACCTTGGAGTACTCATCTCTAATGATCTAAGTGCTAGAGCCCACTGTAACTACATAGGTAAAAAGGCGTTAAGAGTTGTTAACCTAATCTTATGTAGCTTTTTCTCTGGTAATATCACATTACTAACTAGAGCATACAAAACATTTGCTAGACCAATACTCAAATACAGCTCATCAGTCTGGAACCCACATTACGTATCTGATATTAGCACAGTTGAGAAAGTCCAGAAATATTTCACAAGAAGAGTTCTCCACTCCTCTACTCGTTGCAGAATACCTTATGCCACCAGACTCGAAATTCTAGACCTAGAAAACCTAGAACTACGCCGCCTTCGGTCCAATCTTAGTATATAAAATCATACATTGCAATGTCCTACCTGTCAATGAATACTTCAGCTTCAACCATAACAACACAAGAGCAAACAATAGATACAAACTCAAGGTTAATTGCACCAAACTTGATTGCAGGCAATACGACTTCAGCCACAGAGTGGTCAATGTCTGGAATACTCTACCTGACTCTGTGGTTTCTTCCCCAAACCCCAAAAACTTTAACCTTAGACTGTCTACTATTGACCTCACCCCTTTCCTAAGAGGTCTGTAGGGGGCGTGCATAAGCGCACCAATGTGTCTACCGTCCCTGTCCTATTGTTTCTTTTATTTTTCTTATATGTACCCATTTCATGTATTCATAACTATGTATATACCATACTTAGATCAGACCGAAGACAGCGTAATTCAAAGTTTTCTAGATCTAGAATTTCAAGTCTGGTGGCATAAGGTATTCTACAATGAGTAAAGGAGTGGAGAACTCTTCTTGTGAAATATTTCTGGACTTTCTCAACTGTGCTAATATCATATACGTAATGTGGGTTCCAGACAGATGAGCTGTATTCAAGTATTGGTCTAGCAAATCAAGTTGCCATTTGTTTGACCATTCTGATACATAGTCGAGGTCTTTTTGAAGAGTAGTAGTATTGTCTCCCAGAACTTCCAACTCCCAGAATGTGGGACTTCAACTCCCAGAATTCCCCAGGCTGGCTGAGGAATTCTGGGAGTTGAAGTCCATAAGATTGGACAGCCCTGGTATAGGGGACACATGTCAACAGTATTTCAATATCTGAGGGGCTGCCACAAAGAAGAGGGGGCCCAGCTATTCTTCAAACCCCCAGAAGGCAGGAGAAGAAGCTACAGATGGAAACTCATCAAGGAGAGAAGCAACCTGGAAATAAGGAGGAATTTTCTGACAGGGAGAACAATTTACCAGTGAAACAGCTGGGGTTGGACTAGATGATCTACAAGGTCCTTTCCAACTCTATTATTCTGTACTCTGTTCTGTTCTCCAAAGCACCAGAAGGCAGGACAAGAAGAAGCAGATGGAAACTCATCAAGTTTTAAAGAAGAGATTTGACAGGCATTTGTCTGAAACAGTATAGGGTCTCCTGCTTTAGCAAGGGGTTGGACTAGATGACCTACAAGGTCCCTTCCAACTCTGTTCTTCTGTATTCTGTTCTCCAAAGCCCCTGAAAGCAGGACAAGGATGGAAACTCATCAAGGAGAGAAGCTCCTTGGAACTGAGACATTTTCTAACAGGGACCCCCCCCCCCCATAAAATGCAGGAACCCCCAATCTCAGCCTTTTAACCGAACTGGGGTTCCCTCTTGCTGTCTTTGGTGTCCTGTTGCCCCCTTGTGGCCCTTTGCAAAACTGACCAGCCCATCCTGACCCTGGCCCAGAGCATTTCCCATCCCAAAAGAGGTCACCGGCCACTTGGTTGGATTTAGCAGGCAGCAGCATCGGTCCGGGGTTCCAGCAGACGAGGCTGCCCATTGCCGGGCATCGTGCCAGGATAGCTTTTTTGCTATTGGCATCTTTTGTGTGAATTTAGGGAGCTAAAAGGTAAAGGTTCCCCTGGCACTTACATGCTGGTCATTTCCAACTCTAGGGGGCGATGCTCAGCTCCGTTACAAAGCCAAAGAGCCAGTGCTGTCCGAAGGCATCTCCGTGGTCATGTGGCCAGCATGACTCAACACCCAAGGCGCACGGAACGCTGCTACCTTCCCACCAAAGGGGTGCCTATTTTTCTACTTGCATTCTTTTTTAACATGCTTTCTGTCATGTCCCTTTGTCTGAATCCGAGGAGGAAGATGAACACCTGACAGGGAATCGGAGTGGGGCTCCGTTGGCTGTGGAGGAAACTGGGGAAGGGCAAAGTCCGGCTGGGCAGAGCAGGGAAGAGGGAGAACAAGGGAGAGGGAGTTTGGAGGAAGACCCAGGCCCACCCCCTCTTCATCCTAAGGGCACACAGGGAGGAACGTACAGCCATGGACATGTACAGCCCTTCAGGTGTGCCTTGAAAACCTGGCTCTTTGACCAGGCCGGCTTGGGCTGATTTTAGATTTGGGTATTTTATTTTTTATATCAAATTTTAGGGTTTAAGGGAGGGGTTTTAATTGTTTTCAGCCAGGGTCTTTAATTTAATTTAGTTTTAACTTTTATATATGTAATGTTTTTAATTGTATGGCTGTGCACCGCTCCGAGTCCTTCAGGAGAGGAGCGGTATATAAATTATTATTATTATTATTGTTGTTGTTGTTGTTGTTGTTGTTATTGTTATTATTATTATTATTATTGGAGAAGAGAGTAAAGTGCGTTGCATGGCTTACGGGGGAGGAAAGGGCCCTGATACCCTTCATTAGCCACAGCTGGGGAGGGACTTTAAATGAGATGCAGACAGAGTGCAGCATCTGCTGGGAACAAACGTGAGTTTATCTTGTATTGACTTTGGTTATTTGCGTTCCTGGCCTCTTCCCAACCATGTAAGTTATTGCCGTGCCTTTTCACGTCTGGAATTCTTGCTCCTGCCCTGCCGGACTAATTACCTCATTTTGCCTTGATTGGACTTATAGTTGCAGTTTGTGTTGACCACGTTTTGGACTTGATTCCCTGCAGCCAAAGGCTGTTCCTGGGAGAGTTTTTTCTCCAGCCAGAAGGTAACCAGGACATTGGGGGCAAAGTTGGAGCTAATAAAGGGACTCCTATTGATTATCGGACTGTGTGGCCTTTGGGCAACACTGTTATGATTCGCCAGCAGACGGCTGAGGTCTTGGAGAGTGAGGACTTGGATAAAGAGCCTGCGTGTGATGCAGGGAAGGAGCCAGGACCATCAGGGAGTGGGGTGCTGTTTTTGGAGGTTGTGGAGCCAGGCAGCAGTGAGGAAGAGGCCCCCGAGGAGCCTGTGCCCAGTGTACGCGGGGCTGCTCGAAGGAAAGAACAGCTGCAACAGCACAGGCGACTCGGGAGTAAGGCTGCAAGGTGATGGCCCCTCCCTCAAGAGATAAAAGCCAGCGGAGAAACCGGAGTTCTTTGCAGGAAGCAAAGAAGTTTTTGCACTCAAATCTTGTGGACGTTCGGACTCTCTTGGTTGGTGATAGGAGCCTCTTTGTGTTTGAAATACATCTTGGCAACTTTATCTGGTGTTCTTGGCAGCCTTGCACCACCTCGACAAGGCTTCTTCTTACCAGAGACAATTAGGTTGAAACAGCCTTTTAACCGGGAAGGAGCAAAATTCGTAAAGAATCATTGAAAGGTTTTGCTGTTACCTCCGTTTCGTGTTTGTTTCCTGGGAACCAGGTTTGGGTCAGAACACACACCCGGGTCATCACACTTTCCAACTGCTCGGTTGGCAGAAGCTGGGACAAGGAACGGGAGCTCACTCCGTGACGCAGTGCTAGGGATTCGAACCGCCGAACTGTCGACCTTTCTGATCGACAAGCTCAGCGTCTTGGCCACGGAGCCACTGCTTCCCCCTTTAGAACATTAATGTAGGGACATTTAAGGCTCTTTGGAGGTCATTAGCTCCCTAATGACCTCCAAAAGCTAAGCTGGGTTGGGCTTGGGTGATATTTGGATGGGAAGCCAAGCCGTAAGCTGGATCAGGGTGGCTCTCCTGTATTTTCTTCTCCCCACAGGGGACACAAAGAAAAATCCCCTTTTCCCCAAATAAACGGTCCTCTTTCTGCCTTCAATCTCCCGGGGTGCCCGCAATGTAGATCAACCGTCAGCAAATCTTACCAAGGAAAATAAACTCCCTTGAATGGCTTAACTGCCACATCAGCAAAAAGAAAAAAAGAAAAACACAAACCCTTTAATAAAACCTGTTTCTTTTTAAACTTCTTTTTAAAAAGGTCTTTTATTTATCGGATGATGCGTAGACACCCGGCCTTGGTACAAACGTTGCAATTAAAGTGTTTTTGCCCCACTTAAAAAGATGGCACACAACCCACATCCCACGTCACGGAGATGTTTTGAAATACTTCGAATAAAATGATGATGATGATGATGATGATGATTTTTAAGAGATCCGCACTGACTCCGGGGGCTACTCGTAAAGCAGACGAGATGCTGTCGTGTTTTAGTGCGAAGAGGAAAAACATAGTTGTTGCTCTTTTGAACTGACCCACACACACATCCCCCGTTGTTTCATTGGGCACAAACGTCCCTCCAAATAGATCGTTTCCACCTTGAGGTGTCAGTTGGCATGGAACTAATAATTAACAACTAAAATCAAATAATTTTCATCTGATAGTCTACAGCAAGGATGGGGCACTTCAGCTTTGTGGCCTGTGGGCTTGATGACTGGGGAATTCTGGGAATTGAAGTCCACACGTCATAAAGCGCCCGTCGTTCCCAACCTCTGTTCCAGAGTTTCTTCCTTTATAGATGTGAGGACTTCAACTCCCAGCGTTCTCCAATCGACTGGAAAACTTTCAGATGAGTGGACTTCAACTCCCAGAGTTCTTTGCTGACTCAAGAATTCTGGGAGTTGAAGTCCATAAGTCATAAAGGGTCCATCGTTCCCAACCTCTCTTCCAGAGCAATGTTTCTCCCTTTATAGACGTGGGGACTTCAACTCCCAGCATTCTCCAATCAATTGGACAAGTTCAGATGAGTGCAACTCGCAGAATTCCTTGCCGACTGGGGAATTCTGGGAGTCGAAGTTCACACGTGATAAAGGGCCCATCGTTCCCAACCTCTCTTCCAGAGCAATGTTTCTCCCTTTATAGACGTGAGGACTTCAATTCCCAGCATTCTCCAATCAACTGGACAATTTTCAGATGAGTGGGGAATTCTGGGAGTTGAAGTCCACTCATCTGAAAGTTACCACGGAGACACCGTTCCAGACATCTGACAAGCAACAAGCAGAGAATTGCCCCCAAAATAACCTGTTCTGGCTTTTCCTGACCGTGGCACTTGAAAACGAGAGGTAGCAGCCAACTTTCCAGTCCGGGAAAAAAATAATAATTAAAATTTGCAAACCAAACCCTAACCCACCCCTTTTCCCCTCCCGAGGCAAGACCTCTCAGCACCTCTTCCACCTGGCCCCAAGCAGGCCTGTCCTGCCACGAACCCAAAACTGCCACCGCAAACCGATTCTGAGAAGCCAGAAAGCAACTAAAACCGACAGGTGTGTAACCATTGGGCGCTCGAAAAGAAAACGGAAGTATCCGAAGGCTTTAAAAACACAAAGGCCACCTCTGGGCATTCCTTTCCGTTTTTTTAAACTTGGAAAAAGGCATTTGGTGAACGCTGATGAGACTCCCTTGAAGGAGGCAAACCAGGTGGAGGCCTCCCTTCAGCACGCACCTCTCCACTTTGCGCACGGAGCAGGTGAGGTGAGCCAAAGCTTGGCCTTCCCCTGGAGCGAGTCCGAAAGTTTGTTCCCCCAGGGTCAATTTTGTCCCCTTTCACATTCTCAAACAACAGGAAACATTTCCAGCAGGGAGGAGAAGGAGGAGGAGGAGGAAGAGGAGGAGACCACCTGTCCAGGTGAGCAGTCCGTGATGCGGGGCTGGGGGAAGTCCTCAGCTGCCCCCTTGGCTGCTCTGCCCGGGCACGTCCGGACAGCTGGAAGATGACAGATCCTTGATCATCTTCCGCTTTTTCCTCTGAATGAGTTTCCCGCCTGTGAAGCCCAGCACGCCGCCGCCCACAGCAGCCGCCAGCCCAGCCACCTTAAAGCCTGCCAGGAGCCCGATCGGGCCCCCCACGATGCCCCCCAGGATGGCGCCGGCCACTGGAAGTGCCGCCAATTTGTAGGTTGCAGCCTGGGAAAAGAGAGGGGCAGAGAGAGAGAGGGTCATTCGAAGGGCAGGAAGGGGGGGGGGGTGTCTCATCATTGGAACAACCCCAGCCTCTCGAGGGTGGAGGGTGGGTAATGGACTCCTCCCCCCACAGCGCCCCGGCTCGCGAGCCGAGAGCAGCTGGCTCCAGACGCACCTTGGATAAGCTTCGGGTCCCCTCTTCCACGTTCGCGACGGCAGTGCAGACGTTCTCTTCGATCCGGTCGACTTTCTCCTGCTGAGCCTACGAGCAAAGCGTGGATGGATTGGTTTACGTACATAGCAATGGAATGGGATTGGGATGGGGATTCGATAGGAACGGAATAGAATAATGGAAAATAAAACAGAAGAGAATAGAGAATAGAATACAAAGAACATGGAATGGAATAGAAAGAGAATAAGAATGAATAGGAATAGAATAGGAATGGAAGGGAAGGGAAGGGAATGGAATAGAACAGAATAGAATAATGGAAATTAGAATAGAATAGAATTAGAATAGAATTAGAATAGAATGGAACAGAACAGAATAGCATTAGATTAGAATAGAATAGAAATACTGGAGTGAATTAGAATAGAATAGAACAGAATAGAATAATGGAAATTAGAATAGAATTAGAATAGAATTAGAATAGAATGGAACAGAACAGAATAGCATTAGATTAGAATAGAATAGAAATACTGGAGTGAATTAGAATAGAATAGAACAGAATAGAATAATGGAAATTAGAATAGAATAGAATTAGAATAGAATTAGAATAGAATGGAACAGAACAGAATAGCATTAGATTAGAATAGAATAGAAATACTGGAGTGAATTAGAATAGAATAGAACAGAATAGAATAATGGAAATTAGAATAGAATAGAATTAGAATAGAATTAGAATAGAATGGAACAGAACAGAATAGCATTAGATTAGAATAGAATAGAAATACTGGAGTGAATTAGAATAGAATAGAACAGAACAGAATAGAATAATGGAAATTAGAATAGAATAGAATTAGAATAGAATTAGAATAGAATTAGAATAGAATGGAACAGAACAGAATAGCATTAGATTAGAATAGAATAGAAATACTGGAGTGAATTAGAATAGAATAGAACAGAATAGAATAATGGAAATTAGAATAGAATAGAATTAGAATAGAATTAGAATAGAATGGAACAGAACAGAATAGCATTAGATTAGAATAGAATAGAAATACTGGAGTGAATTAGAATAGAATAGAACAGAACAGAATAGAATAATGGAAATTAGAATAGAATAGAATTAGAATAGAATTAGAATAGAATTAGAATAGAATGGAACAGAACAGAATAGCATTAGATTAGAATAGAATAGAAATACTGGAGTGAATTAGAATAGAATAGAACAGAACAGAATAGAATAATGGAAATTAGAATAGAGAATAGAATAGAATAGAATAGAATAGAATAGAATAGAATAGAATAGAATAGAATAGAATAGAATAGAATAGAATAGAAATACTGGAGTGAATTAAAATAGAACAGAATGCAGAATAGGGAATGGAATGGAATCGTTGAAAGGGACCTTGTAGGTCATCTAGTCCAACCCCCTGCTCTAGCAGGAGACCCTACACTTCCGAGGGCAACTTCTGTTCCACGACTTGATTGTTCTCACTGTCAGGAAATGTCTCCTTATTTCCAGGTTGAAGCTCTCCTAGATCAGGTAATCCTGGACGGGTGACAATTAAGCCCCAAATTTATGTTGCAAACTGAGTCCTTTCTCAGGTGAGTTTTGCCCTATTTTACGACCTTCCTTGCCACCATTGTTAAGGGAATCGCTGCAGTTGATAAGTTAGCTAAGTGAATCCGGCTTCCCCAGTTGATTTGGCTTGTTGGAAGGTTGCAAAAGGGCATCACATGTGTGTGTGTGTGTTGCCAAGCATCTTAATTTTGATCACAGATAACAGATAATCAGAGTTGGAAGGGACCTTGTAGGTCATCTAGTCCAACCCCCCACCCAAGCGGGAGACCCTACACCATTCCTGACAGATGGCAGTCCAGCCTCTTCTTGAAAGCCTCCAGGGATGATGAAGCTCCCACAACTTCTAAAGGCAACTTCTGTCCCATCAGTTGATAGTTCTCACTGTCAGAAAATGTCTCCTTATTTCCAGGTTGAATCTCTCCTTGTTCAGTTTCCATCCATTATTCCTTGTCTGGCCTTCAGGTGCTTTAGAAAATAGCTTGACCCCTTCCTCCTCCTCTCTGGGGCAGCCCCTCAAATATTGGAAGATGCTCTCCTGTCTCCCCTGGTCCTTCTCTTCCCTAGATTAGCCAGGCCCAGTTCCTGCAACTGTCCATCGTATCTTTTAGTCTCCAGTCCCCTCATCATCCTGGTTGCTCTTCTCTGCACTCTTTCTAGAATCTCAACATCTTTTTTATAATGTGGAGACCAAAACTGGGTGCAGGACTCTAGGTGTGGCCTTACTAAGGCTTTATAGAGTGGTACTACCTCACATGATCTTGATTGTATCCCTCTGTTAATACAACTTATTATTGCATTAGCATTTTTGGCTGCTGCTGCACACGGCTGGCTCCTATTTAGCTGGTTGTCCACTAAGACTCCAAGATCCCTCTCATAGTTACTGCTATTAAGCCTGGTTTCACCCAGTTTATATGTGCACTTTTGGTTTTTCTTGCCTAAGTGTAGGATTTGACTTTTCTCTACGTTGAATTTCATTTTGTTAGATAGGGCCCAGGGTTCAAGTCTGTCAAGATGCTTCTAGATCTTGAGCCTATCTTCTTGGGTGTTAGCTATTCCTGCCAGCTTAGTATCATCTGCACATTTGGTAAGTTCCACTTCTATTCCCTCATCTAAGTCATTAATGAAGATATTGAAGAGTCCTAGGCCTAGAACGGAACCTTGTGGCACCCCACTGCTTACTTCCCTCCATGTAGACTTAGACCCATTAAGGACTACTTAAGGACGTTGAGTACGGTTTGCCAGCCAGTTGCGAGTCCATCTAGTAGTGGTGCTATCTATTCCATGGCCACAGAGATGCGGCCACTGTCGTAAATGTGAAAAATACTCCTAAATCCTTTTTTTTCAGTAACTTTTTTTCAGGACAGTCACTGTATGAATGGTTGTACGTTGAGAACTAGCTGTACTTCGAACCTGCATTATATCTTCAAAGGTTATTTCCAAACGTCCCTCTCACAGCTACAATTCATTCTTTTGCTGCAACGAAAGAGGCCCTGCTAATTTTAAGAGCCGATCCATTTGCAAATGGGTGCTTGCTCTATCCAAAATTATGGGGTTTTCTTCCCTTTTTTTTCCAATTCAGAATCCATTGCAATCAGAAATGGAAGCGTTAAAATAGACCCTAATCTAGCAAATTTCCTCCTGAACGATTGGTTGCGAACTGCAAATATATGTCTATATTTTTTTCCCCCTGAATTATCATTTTACCTGGCACAGAATGTCAAAGCTTTTGGGGTAGAAAGCCAGTTAGATTCTGGTTCTCTTTTGTTGGAATCCAGAGGAAAAAAAAATAAGAGAAACAAACTTTGTTGTACTTACATTAACAAGCAGGGAGAACTCAGTCACCAAAGTACTCAGTTCAATCAGATCCTAAAGAAAACACCCAAACGTTACTTGGTTTATTCATTTTTTTTTGTTTAAAATTGTTATTAGTTTATCAAAATATAATATAAAGACAAAAGGCAATAAGGAGGACAAAAGGGGAGCAGGGACTCTTTTTTAGTGCAGTAGAATAAGGTCATAACATACAATCTCAACCTTTTACTTTTAGATCATAACTAGCTCGATACCCATGAGCTTCGCTACAAAACTATGTGGTCAGGCTTAGTTTTGGGGAAGGAAAATAAGGGAGAAAAAAATTCTGCCTCTGCCTACCAGCATCCATCGGGATTTATCTGGATAGCGTCCTGTCAGTGTGTGAGAGAGCGGAGGGCTGTTTGGAAACTGAAACAGTATTTGCTATGTGAGCAAAGAGACAGCAAGGAGCCTGGGCGTGGCTTAGCTCAACTGCTCTGTACTAAAGCTGCTTGGTGCTCTGAAACTGAAACTGAAACTCTTCTGCTTGTATTTTGCATTTGGAAGAGATTTCTTTTCAGGCGGGGAGGGGGAATAGAACTCCTTAGCATCAGAGCGTGTTAATAATAATAATAATACAGGAAATACTCTGTGCTCTGAGGGTCATTAGCGAGCACCTAGAAGTCAAGAGGAACATATGGGCCAAATGTCAAGTTTGTAGGCTTTACGGTTCTGGAGATTTTGTGATGATGCGCGAGTGGTATTTTGCTTTTAGATAGATAAATAGATAGATAGATAGATAGATAGATAGATAGATAGATAGATAGATAGATAGATAGATAGATAGATAGATAGATAGATAGACAGACAGACAGACAGACAGACAGACAGACAGACAGACAGACAGACAGACAGACAGACAGACAGACAGACAGACAGACAGACAGACAGACAGACAGACAGACATTTCTATAACAAACCTATCTCATCGGCAAAAACAAAGTTTCATATTTTTTTCCACCTCAAGCACAGAAATGGTTTCCAAATAGAAACAACAGTAATTGTGGGTTTTTTTCTTTAATTAAAGCAGCCCATTTAACCATATTTGCTAACGCCATCAACTTTTGCAGCCGTTCATCCATTGTGGAAATCAAAGTGTCCATTTTTGTGCCTAAAATAATCTTGCTGCCGACAACATATATAACATCTAAAGTTCTAATTTTTGTTCAAGTTCTTTCTCCATTAGGCTCAAAAGAAAAATCTCTTGTTTTATCTTTATATTCACTTTTAAGAATCTTCTGTATTAAGATAAGAATCCTGTATTTCTTTGCTTTATCCCCTGTCCCCCATAAGTGATAAAAAGTCCTTTCTTTACATTTGCATTTCCAACATTCATTTGAAATCCCTTTATGCCTTCTGGACCACTTATCCGGTGTTAAATACCAACGGTACATCGCCTCATTAAAGTTTTCTTTTGAATTATAACAGTGTGACTTTCAGACCTTTGGTTTCCCCCAAAACGTTACTTGTTCTAGTAGACATTTTAACTTTACTTTATTGTCATTGCACCTCGTGCAACGAAATGAAACACCATCTTCGGTGGACATTACGACTATGAAAATAAAACACAAAAACACATCCTTTGCATTCCCTACATTGCATTGAAAACCCCTGATGAACATTGCATGAACATTGCACTATGCAGTAGAATTTTAACAGGAACGTTGTGTTTGAGAAGGAAATAATTACGGGGCGTGCAAATTACCTCTTCTAAAACTTCCCAGGATTCTGCGGCGTTTTGATCCTGGGGGATTTCAGGTAATGGAGCAAAAATCTGGCTAAGGGAATTTTCTCCACCTTTGGTGTTGGAAAAGGTTTCTGAAGGGAAACAACACACTGTCAGGATTCCGGCAATTACCCCCATTTAAATCATGAGTCTCGAGCCAAACTTCCAAAGAATTGATTGGGAGTTAACAGTGCCGGCATTTCCTGGGTGGAACCGACTCTGAGACACATAACTCATTGTCATCTTTGACCCTGGCTTCCCCTCCACTCCCTGGGGGTGTCCTAAATCATATTCTCCAAGAGACACATCCATAGCCAAGAGTCATCAATCATGCTCTCCTGTTAAGATTTTTGCATGGCAGAAACTTCAGTCACCTAGAAACTATCTTTGAACAACTATTTATGGAATGCACTTTCGATTTCCAAGCTGCCACGCTGCTCTTTCAAACCCCTTTCCCCCCCTCCCTTTCTGTTGGCAACTCTAAGGTCACCTGAGTAGTGTGCGTGGAACTGCTGGAAGGACTGTGTTGTAGTCACACCAATTTGCCCTACTCAGGTGACCCTGAGGACACAAGAAAAACCTCCAAGTGGCCTCAACAACCCTCTAAAACAGGGGCCTTCAAACTCGACAGCTTTAAGACTTGTGGATTTCAACTCCCAGAATTCCTCCTCCTCCATCATGTTAGCTCAGAAATTCTGGGCGTTGAAGTCTACAAATCTTAAGCTTGTCCAAGTTTGAAGACCCTCAGTCTAAAAGGATGCAAATGACCAGCTGTGTCTGCAAGGAATATAAATCCTTCCCTTCCCCACCATCCTTTTAGAGCGGAAGAAGCTTCTTGGGTGAGAAGCGAAATGTCTTAAGGAAAAAGAAAGGCCAGTTGCCTCTTGGAAAAAAATAAGGGACCTTTAGGACAACCCTGACCTGAAGGGCTGAGAATCTCCAAAGACATCCGGGATTAAAAAAAAATCTATATCTTCCAGCATAACTCTGGAACGCCTCGAGCAATTTCAACCAAACTTGGTACACAGATTATTTACCCTCTGGAAACAAATATTGTGGGGGTAAAACACCCCTCAGGGTGTATGTTCTTAAGATACAGCCTATCATGCCTTCAAATGGCTTCTACTGCACAGCGCTGTGGAGTTGCCTTGGTAACGGCTTCACAGTACTCCACAAAGGGGGGGTCTCTCTGGTAACAGGGAAAATCCAACCTTACCAATTATGTTTGTCCCGGGTCGCTGAAATCAGAGCTTTTCCTGTGTAATACAGGATTAGGATAAATAAATACCCGGGCAACACCGGGTTATCAGCTAGTGCCGTGATGGAGAACCTATGGCGCACGTGCTAGAGGTGGCACGTAGAGCCATTTGTGTCGGCACACGAGCTGCAGGCAAAGTTACCTCACTGGGCATGCGCGCGCCTCACACAGCTGATTTTCGGCCTCCCAAAGGTTTGAGGAAGGCTTCTGCAAGTTTTGCAGGCCGAAAACTAGCCCCATTTCGTCACTTCCTGTTTTTCTGAAAGTACCGGAAGTGACAAAACGGGCCTAGTTTTCGGCCTGCAAATCCTGCAGAAGCCTTCCTCACGCCTTTGAAAGGCCGAAAACTAGCCCCGTTTCGTCACTTCCTGCTTTTCTGAAAATACCGGAAGTGACAAAATGGGCCTAGTTTTCGGCTTGCAAAGCCTACAGAAGCCTTCCTCACACCTTTGGAAGGCCGAAAACTAGGCCCGTTTCCTCACTTCCTGTTTTTCTGAAAATACCAGAAGTGACAAAACGGGCCTAGTTTTCAGCCTGCAAAGCCGGCAGAAGCCTGCAGAAGCCTTCCTCACGCCTTTGGAAGGCCGAAAACTAGGCCCGTTTCGTCACTTCCTGTTTTTCTGAAAATACCGGAAGTGACAAAACGGGCCGAGTTTTCAGCCTGCAAAGCCAGCAGAAGCCTGCAGAAGCCTTCCTCACGCCTTTGGAAGGCTGAAAACTAGGCCCGTTTCGTCACTTCCTGTTTTTCTGAAAATACCGGAAGTGACAAAACGGGCCGAGTTTTCAGCCTGCAAAGCCAGCAGAAGCCTGCAGAAGCCTTCCTCACGCCTTTGGGAGGCCGAAAAAGGCCTCAAACCGGCCGAAAATCAGTTGTGAGGTGCAGTGCAGGTAAGGGAGCAGCGGGGGTGGGTGGGGATTGCACGCGCATGTGTAGGGGGCATTGCCTTCTGGGTGCTGGCACGCACAATTTTGGGCAGAGGAGCCCAAGAAGGTTAGCCACCACTGGGCGGGTGCATAGATAAAGGGTACCTGTTACGACAGTGGTGGAGCGGGTCAAACCAGCCTCCTGCTGTCTGAACTGCCTTTTCAACACTTCGGCCGACTCCGAATGCAGCTGTAAAAATTCTTGGATGGCCAACGAAGCCTCTTCTTTCACGGGGTCAATCATTCGCTGCAAAATCAGAATGTCTTCCTTCCGGACTCGGGCGCAAAGGTTCTCCATCTCTCGGATATTTGCTCGCAGCTGCTGTAATATTTTTTAAAAAAAGAAGAAAAAAAAAGACCGCCATCCGTTTTACCTCAGTTAGGCCTCGGTGGCAAATCAGGCCAGATGCCAAAGGAAAAACAGGGAGTCCTCGACTTAACGACGGTTCTCATGGCTTTTCTTGCCCCCGTTGTTAAGTGGAATCGCTGCAGTCGTTAGGTTAGTCACCCGGGCGGTGAAGTGAATCTGGATTTCCCCCGTTGTTAAAATGGGGCAAAAAACAAGCTTAACGGCTGTTTCGCTTAGCGACGGAAATCCTGGGCTCCATTGTGGACGTAAGCCGAGGACTTCCTGTAAAGGGTTTTTTTTTTCCTGTCGAAGGGGGCGGGGAGGGGGAAGGTTGGACTGGATGACCTCCAAGGTCCCTTCCAACTCTGTTATCTTAGACAGGGAGTCCTCGACTTACAACAGTCCATTTTGCGACCGTTCCAACTTACAACGGCACTGGGGAAAAAAATAACTTAGGACCGTTTTTCACACTTACGACCGTTACAGAATCCCCACAAAATTCAGATGCTTGGCAACTTTTTTTTTAATCTTTGATCTGTCAGTATAACAGAGTTGGAAGGGACCGTAGAGGTCTTCTAGTCCAACCCCCTACTCAGGCAGGAAACCCTATTCCACCCTAGACAAATAGCTGTCCAATCTCTTCTTTAAAAGCCTCCTGTGTTGGAGCAGGAAAGGAAGGAAGGAAGGGAGGGAGGGAGGGAGGAAGGACGGAAGGAAGGAAGGGAGGGAGGGAGGAGGGAGGGAGGACAGGAAAGGAGGAGGGGGAGGGGAGGGAGGGAGGGAGGGAGGAGGAAGGAAGGAGGAGGAAGGAAGGGAGGGAGGGAGGGAGGGGAGGGAGGGCGGAGGATGGGAAGGGAGGGAGGGAGGGAGGGAGGGAGGGAGAAGGAGGGAGGGAGGGAGGAGGGACGGAGGGAGGGAGGGAGGGAGGGAGGACGGAAGGGGAGGGAGGGAGGGAGGAAGGAAGGGAGGGAGGAGAGGGAGGAGAAAGGAAGGATGGAAGGAAGGCGGGAGGGAGGAGGGAGGAGGAAGGAAGGGAGCGAGGGAGGGAGGGAGGGAAGGAAGGAAGGGAGGGAGGGAGGGAGGGGAGGGAGGAAGGGGCGGGAGGGAGGGAGGGAGGGAGGGACGGGAGGAAGGAAGGGAGGGAGGGAGGGAGGGAGGGGGGAGGGAGGAAGGGAGGGAGGGAGGGAGGAGGGAGGAGCGGAAGGGGGGAGGGAGGGAGGAGGGAGGAAGAAAAGGAAGACGCAGGAAGGAGGGAGGGAAGGAGGGAGGGAGGGAGGAAGGAAGAAGGGAGGGAGGGAGGGAGGGAGGGAGGAAGGAAGGAGGGAGGGAGGAGGGAGGGAGGGCGGGAGGGAGGGAGGAAGGAAGGGAGGGAGGGAGGGATGGGAGGAAGGAAGGAAGGGGAGGGGGGAGGGGAGGGAGGGAGAGGAGCGAAGGAAAGGAAGGAAGAAGAAGGAAGGAAGGACGGGAGGGAGGGAAGGGCGGGTAGGGGGAAGACGGGGACGGGAGGGAGGGAGGGAGGGAGAAGAAAGGAAAGGACGGAAGTAGGAGGAGGGAGGGGAGGGAGGGAGGGAGGGAGGACGGGAGGAAGAAGGGAGGGAGGGAGACAGGAAGGAAGGGAGGGAGGGAGGGAGGGGGGAGAGGAGAGGACGGATGGAGGACGGGAGGGGGGAGAAGGGAGGGAGGGAGGGAGGAGGGAGGGGAGGGAGAAGGCCGGGGGGAGGGGGGAGGAGGGAGGGAGGGAGGAAGGGCGGGAGGGAGGGAGGGAGGAGGAAGGAATGAGGGAGGGGAGGGGCGGGGGAGGAAGAAAGGAAGGGACGGAAGGACGGGAGCGCGGGAGGGGTGGCGGGAGGGCGGCAGGAAGGAAGGGAGGGAGGGAGGAGGGAGGAGGAAGGAAGGGAGGGAGGGAGGAGGGAGGGCGGGAGGGGGAGGGAGGGAGGAAGGAAGGGAGGGAGGGAGGGAGGGAGGAAGGACGGACCGGGAGGGATGGAGGCGGCGGGAGGGAGGGAGGGAGGACGGAAGGAAGGAAGAACGAAGGCAGGCCCGGACGGGAGGGACATGGAGGGGAAGGGGGGCGGAAGGAGGAAGAGGAAGGGCGGGAGGGCTGGCGAGAACGGAAGGACGGAGGAGGGAGGGAGGGAGGGAGGGAGGGAGGGGAGGGAGGGAGGAAGGCAGGGAGGGCGGGAGGGCGGTAAGGGAGGGAGGGAGGAAGGAGGAAGGAAAGGAGGGGGGAGGGAGGGAGGAAGGAGGAAGGGAGGCAGGGAGGGAGGGAGGGAGGGAAGGAAGGAAGGGCGGGAGGGCGGGAGGGAGTGGGGAGGGAGGAGGAAGGGAAGGAAGAAGGAAAGAAGGAAGGAAGGAAGGAGGAAGGAAGGGAGGGAGGGAGGGAGGGAGGGATGGGAGGAAGGAAGGAAGGGAGGGAGGAGGGAGGGAGGAGGGAGGAAGGGAGGAAGGGAGGGCTGTGGAGGGAGGGAGGGAGGGGAAGGGAAAGGAAGGAAGGAGGAAGGAAAGAAGGAGGAAGGAAGAAGGGAAGGAGGGAGGGAGGGAGGGAGGGAGGAGGAAAGGAAGGAAGGGGAGGGAGGGAGGGAGGGAGGGAAGGAAGGAAGGAAGGAAGGAAGGAACGGAAGGAAGAAAGGGTAGGGGGAGGAAGTAAGGAAATTAGAGAAGGAAGGAAGGAGGGAGGGAAGGAAGGAAGGTAGAGAGGAGGAAGGAAGGAAGGAAGGAAGGAAGGAAGGAAGGGAGGGGGAGGAGGGAGGGAGGAAAGGAGGAAGGGAAGGGAGGGAGGGAGGGAGGGAGGGAGGGAGGAAGGA
>CM042846.1:96593601-96733479 GCA_023653725.1 Bungarus multicinctus
GTAGGGATTGCGCGCGCATGTGAAGGGGGTGTGGGAGGGCGCGCATTGCCTTCTGGGTGCTGTCACGCGAGCGTGCAAGCACGTATGCAATTTTGGGCACAGGAGCCCAAAAAGGTTAGCCACCACTGGTTTAGACTGAGTGCTAGACAGTTTCAGTGAAGTCTGAAGGGGAGGAAAAGGTGTCAATCTATTCTCCAAAGCACCGGAGGGCAGCACAAGCCGCAACGGATGGAATCGAGGAGGGAAGCAACCTGGAAATAAGGAGAAACTTCCTGACAAGTGACCCAAAGCTGCTTTTTCAAAAGGCAACTGGAGTTTCTTGGGGGTTTTTTTTTCCTTGAAAAAGATTTGTTTCTCATCCAAGGAACTTCTTCGGTTCTTCATGAACTAGGAGGAGAAGCGAAATGTCTTCAAGGCAAAAAAAAAAAAAAAAATACCCCAAAAAAGTCCAGTTGCCTTTTGAAAATGCAGCTTTGGGACAACTATGACCTGGAGGACTGAGAATCTCCATACAACTCCTGACTATGAGACCTAACCAGTGGAACATCCTGCCTCCAGAAGTTGTGTATGCTCCATCCCTGGAGGCTTTCAAGAAGAGATTGGACATCCATTTGTCTGAAAAGATACAGGGTCTCCTGCTTGAGCAGGGGTTGGACTAGAGCAGTGGTCACCAACCAGTGGGCCGGGGACCACTGGTGGTCTGCGAGAAAATTTTGCTGGTCCGCAGATAAATGTCCCCTCCAAAGTAATTAATCCAGGCTGCGTGGGAACACAAAGCTTGCATCGCTTGCATTGCGAACAACACAAGGTAGTGAGGGGGGGAGGGATAGGGAGGAGGGGAGGAACTTGCCCCACTCATCTCACACCCCTGGCCTGGCCACCGGGCTGCTTCTCTCCGCTTCTTTCTTCTGCTTTTGGCTGCACGCAAGGAAAACAGCCAAAGTCTTTCTTTCTCTCCCCCAAACTCCACCAGAAATGAGTCTTTGGGACCCTGCAAGGCCTCCTGCTCCAAGAGGCTGCATCGGCACAAAAGATTCATTTCTGGCACAGTTTGAGAGAGAGAGAGAAAGACTTCTGCTGCTTGTGCTGTTTTCCTTGCATAAAGCCAAAAGTCTCTCTCTCCCTCTCTCTCCCCCTGAGAACGGAGCTGGAGACGATATCCTGCGATCCCAAATAAGGAACGATCAATTGGTAGGAAAACGGGGTGGGGGATTTTCCTGCAGACTTTTTTGGAGATTTTCCCAGGGTCTCTGGTTCACAGGATTTAAAATTATGAGCTTGGTGGTCCCTGAGGTTCGAGAGGTTGGTGACTCCTGGACTAAAGGACCTCCAAGATTCCTTCCAACTATGTTATTCGGTTGTTCTGTTCTGAATCCTCCAGTTGAAAGTTTTGTGAACTCTCTATTCCACTGGTCCTTACCATCAGGAAATTCCTCCTAACATCTACCTAACTGCCCCATCATTTCAGCCCCTTGTTTCTGGCCTTGCCCACCCAGATGAGCACAGAATTACTCCACTCTCTCCTCTCCCTTGACAACCATTTAGATATCCAAAATTGCCAATATCTCTCTCTCCAAACTGCTCTTCTGCAGCTAACATACCCAGGTCTTTTCACTCTTCTTCAAAGGACCTGTTTCCAGGCCCTTCACGCTCTTGGGGACCTTGTCTGAACTCACTCCAGGTTGCTAGCTGTTAGCTTTACACCCTGCAGAGTGCAGTTTCCGGTATTCCAAGCGAAACCTGGCCAAAAGAGAGCAGAATGGGACAATTATTCCAAAGATCAGGACTCTATATTCCTCTCTTCAGGGGGTGGGATTCTACCAGTTTGCACCTATTCGCTAGAACCGGTTGTTAACATTCTAAGCAGTTGGGAGAACCAGTTGTTAGAAGAAATTCCTGGCCTAATCCTGTAAGGAAGGCAGGAAGGAAACATTCTGGGGTTGCTTACAGAAACTGCCTGTTAACCCTTATTACATTCTTAGCAGGACTGGACTTCCTGTCTCAGGAAATTTTCTGGAGTTTTTTTCCCCTCCTTTGCTGGTACTTTGCTTGTGTGGAGGGACCATTCAAAGTTACAATGGCACTGAAAAAAGTGACTTATGACCGTTTTTCACACTTACAACTGTTGCAGCATCCCCACAGTCATGAGAGGCCAGGCGAGGAGATGTGTGCCTTGATGTAAGTGATGTTGAGTTGGTCACGCCCAGCCAATAACATGACCACCAAACCACGCCCACCACCTAAGCCATGCCCACAGAACCATTGTTAAAAACGTTGAATCCCACCCCTGCCTCTCTTCATAGATCCCTGAATAGTGTTTAGAAGCTCCACTGCATGGTAGGATCGCCAGAGCTGGTTCAAACTTATCTCCAGATTTTCATGGACGTTTTTGACAAGAAATGGAAGAGAATTATTCGTAGCTCAGGGTTGAACTGGGGGGAGGACTGTGGGGTCCCGGGTGCTCTCTGAGCTGGGTGGTTTTCTTGCAGACGTTTCATGGCCCAACTAGGGAGCATCCTCAGTGCTAGAAGGGAGGGGGGGTTATAAAGAGGAGGAGGAAGTGGTGGGGAGGAAGACTGTGGGGTCCTTGGTACTGTCTGAGCTTGGTCTTTTTCTGCAGATATTTCATTACCAAACTAGGTAATTTCATCAGAGCATCACACAGAGCACTTAAGTGTGTGCGTTATGTGTGTTGTGTGCAGATGTTTCATGACCCAAACAGGGAACATCATCAGTGTTACAAGGGTGGTGGGTTTGGGGCGAGAACGAGGAGGAGAAGGAGGAGGTTGAGGAGGAGGAGGAGGAGGTGGTGGTGGAGGAGGAGGAAGAGGAGGAGGAGGAGGAGGAAGAACTGTGGGGTCTCTGGTGTTCTCTAAGTTTGATGGTTTTCTTGCAGGCATTTCATTACCCGACTAGGTAACATCCTCAGTGCTGGAAGGGAGGAGGGTTTGGAGAGGAGGAAGAAGAGGAGGTGAGAGACAGGGGGAGGGAGGAGGAGGGAGAGCAGGTGAGAGGGAAGGGTGGGGAGGGGGAGGAGGATTGTGGGGGGTCCTTGGTCTTCTCAGTGGAGGGTTGCTTTCTTCCAGACCTTTAGCCAAGCTGCAGAGCATTGCGCATTATGCTCTGGCTGGCTGTGAACCAGGCTTTAGGCTTCCTTCCGTTCCTCATTGTGGTTTCAGGACCCCCGTGGGCGGTTGCACTCCTCCTGTTTCTGGAGCTTGGGGATAAAATGCTGGTGAACAAAGCATTCCGCTACTGGTTGCAGAATCCCTTATGCCACCAGACTTGAAATTCTAGACCTAGAAAACCTTGAAGTACGCCGCCTTCGGTCCGATCTAAGTATAGTATATAAAACCATCCATTGCAATGTCCTACCTGTCAATGAAATCTTCAGCTTCAACCATAACAACACCAGAGCACACAATAGATACAAACTTAAGGTAAACCGCACCAATCTTGATTGCAGGAAATACGACTTCAGCCACAGAGTGGTCAATGTCTGGAATTCTCTACCTCACTCTGTGGTTTCTTCCCCAAACCCCCAAAACTTTAACCTTAGATTGTCTACTATTGACCTCACCCCTTTCCTAAGAGGTCTGTAGGGGGCGTGCATAAGCGCACCAACGTGCCTACCATCCCTGTCCTATTGTTTCTTTTATTTTTCTTATATGTATCCATGTATTCATAACTATGTTTTTACTTATACCTATTATCTTGTAAGCGATTGACAAACCAAATTAAACAAATAAAATAAAATGAAGCAAAGGCAACCAAATCCAGAGGAGGATGGAGTAAACCCAGCGCCCCCCCACCCTCCTTCTGCTTGCCAGGCTCTCTCTCTCTCTCTCTCTCTCACACACACACACACACACACACACACACACACACACACACACACACACACACGCGGATCTCCTGGTGGCCTCCCCTCCCAGCCCTGCTTCGCTTCCTGCCCAGGCAAGGAGGATCAGGCGGGAGAGGGGGGTAAGGGGGGCTCTCCCGTCCCGCAGCCCCGCCCCCCACGTTTCCCTCGCTCAGTAGCAGCTGGACTACATAACCCCCATCTACCTCCCCGGCTGAGGGAAATGGGAGTTGTAGTCCCGCGCCTCGGAGGGGTGGGGAATCTCCCCTTCCCTCGCCAGACTCACCTCTCTCGGCCTCCTCTCGCCAGCCCGTCTCCCTCGGCGGCCCCACCGGCTGCGGCCCCGCTACTACGCCCCCCACCACCACACAGCTGTTCCGAACCCGGAAGAGAGAGAGAGAGAGAGAGAGGAAGTAAACAAGAAAAAGGCGGAGCCCCCGCTGACCATAGAGCTTCCGTAGAGTGTCGGTTCCACCAGCCGGAGGCGGGATTTCCGGCGCGCGTGAGCTGGGGAGATTAGAGAGGGAGGCAGGTTAAGTAGAGAGGAGGAGAGAGAGAAAGAGAGATGATAGGTAGGTAGGTAGATACAGAATAGAATAGAAAGATAGAGAGATGAGAGAGAGAGGTAGGTAGGTAGGTAGATTAACCAGAGAGATGATAAGTAAGTAAAAGAGAGAGGTAGGTAGACAGACAGAAAGATGATAGAGAGACAGAACAGAGATGATAGGTAGATTAGAGAGAGATGATAGATAGGTAGATACAGAATAGAATAGAACAATAGAGATGAGAAAGAGAGAGATGATAGGTGGGTGGGAGGGAGGGAGAGAGAGAGGGAGATGATAGAGACAGACATAGAACAGAGATGATAGGTAGGTAGAAGAGAGATAGGTAGATTAGAGAGAGATGATAGGTACCGTAGGTAGATACAGAATAGAATAGAAGATAGAGAGATGAGAAAGAGAGGTATATAGGTAGAACAGAGAGAGAGATAGGTAGGTAAGAGGGAGGGAGGGAGATGGATGGATGGATGGATGATAGAGACAGACATAGAAAGAACAGAGATGATAGGTAGGTAGAAGAGAGGTAGGTAGATTAGAGAGAGATGATAGGTAGATAGGTAGATACAGAATAGAATAGAAAGATAGGGAGATGAGAGAGGTAGGTAGGTAGATTAACCAGAGAGATGATAGGTAAGTAAAAGAGAGAGGTAGGTAGACAGACAGAAAGATGATAGAGAGACAGAACAGAGATGATAGGTAGATTAGAGAGAGATGATAGATAGGTAGATACAGAATAGAATAGAACAATAGAGATGAGAAAGAGAGAGATGATAGGTGGGTGGGAGGGAGGGAGAGAGAGAGGGAGATGATAGAGACAGACATAGAACAGAGATGATAGGTAGGTAGAAGAGAGATAGGTAGATTAGAGAGAGATGATAGGTACCGTAGGTAGATACAGAATAGAATAGAAGATAGAGAGATGAGAAAGAGAGGTATATAGGTAGAACAGAGAGAGAGATAGGTAGGTAAGAGGGAGGGAGGGAGATGGATGGATGGATGGATGATAGAGACAGACATAGAAAGAACAGAGATGATAGGTAGGTAGAAGAGAGGTAGGTAGATTAGAGAGAGATGATAGGTAGATAGGTAGATACAGAATAGAATAGAAAGATAGGGAGATGAGAGAGGTAGGTAGGTAGATTAACCAGAGAGATGATAGGTAAGTAAAAGAGAGAGGTAGGTAGACAGACAGAAAGATGATAGAGAGACAGAACAGAGATGATAGGTAGATTAGAGAGAGATGATAGATAGGTAGATACAGAATAGAATAGAACAATAGAGATGAGAAAGAGAGATGATAGGTGGGTGGGAGGGAGGGAGAGAGAGAGAGAGGGAGATGATAGAGACAGACATAGAACAGAGATGATAGGTAGGTAGAAGAGAGATAGGTAGATTAGAGAGAGATGATAGGTACCGTAGGTAGATACAGAATAGAATAGAAGATAGAGAGATGAGAAAGAGAGGTATATAGGTAGAACAGAGAGAGAGATAGGTAGGTAAGAGGGAGGGAGAGAGATGGATGGATGGATGGATGATAGAGACAGACATAGAAAGAACAGAGATGATAGGTAGGTAGAAGAGAGGTAGGTAGATTAGAGAGAGATGATAGGTAGATAGGTAGATACAGAATAGAATAGAAAGATAGGGAGATGAGAGAGGTAGGTAGGTAGATTAACCAGAGAGGTGATAGGTAAGTAAAAGAGAGAGGTAGGTAGACAGACAGATAGATGATAGAGAGACAGAACAGAGATGATAGGTAGATTAGAGAGAGATGATAGATAGGTAGATACAGAATAGAATAGAACAATAGAGATGAGAAAGAGAGAGATGATAGGTGGGTGGGAGGGAGGGAGAGAGAGAGAGAGGGTGATGATAGAGACAGACATAGAACAGAGATGATAGATAGGTAGAAGATAGATAGGTAGATTAGAGAGAGATGATAGGTACCGTAGGTAGATACAGAATAGAATAGAAGATAGAGAGATGAGAAAGAGAGGTATATAGGTAGAACAGAGAGAGAGATAGGTAGGTAAGAGGGAGGGAGGGAGATGGATGGATGGATGGATGATAGAGACAGACATAGAAAGAACAGAGATGATAGGTAGGTAGAAAAGAGGTAGGTAGATTAGAGAGAGATTATAGGTAGATAGGTAGGTAGATACAGATTGGAATAGAACGATAGAGAGATTAGAAAGAGGTATATAGGTAGAACAGAAAGAGATGATAGGTAGTTAAGAGGGAAGGAAGGAGGGAGGAAGATAGAGAGATAGATAGAGAGATAGAGAGATAGATAGAGAGATAGATAGATAGATAGATAGATAGATAGATAGATAGATAGATAGATAGATAGAGACAGACATAGAAAGAACAGAGATGATAGGTAGGTAGGAGAGGTAAGTAGATTAGAGAGAGATGATGGATAGGTAGGTAGATTAGATAGAGGGAGAGGGAGAGATAGATGAGAGGTAGGTAGGTAGGTACAGAATAGAATAGATAGATGAGAGGTATGTAGGTAGATTAAACGGAGAGATGATAGGTAGGTAGAAGAAAGGTAGGTAAAAGAGGGAGGGAGGTTAAGTAGGAGAGTAGGTAAAAGAGGGAGGGAGGTATAGATGAGAGAGAGAGATAGAACAGAGGGATAAGAGGTAGGTAGAAGAGAGGTAGGTAGATTAGAGAGAGATGATAGGTAGGTAGATAGCTGATAGAGATGATAGGTAGATAGCTAGGTAGATTAGATAGAGGGAGAGGGAGAGAGATGGAGAGAGAGAGAATAATGAATGAACAATATAGTTAGAGATATACATGGATGGATGGACATAAAGGGATAGATAATAAAGCTAGATAAAGGATATATGAGACAAATAATAAATGAATGAATGAATAAGTGCAAAGGATGCTTGATAGGTAATAAATTGCCCATAATCCCGCAGGGACTTTTCTTTGACTACAAAAGGGAGTTCAATCAACCCTGCCTACCCACCCACCCACCCTGCAAATTCTGCTCCAGCACCTTCATCTCTGGCTGGCTGAGGAGAAGCAGGGCTTGCCCTATTTAGGTAGCTCCCCAGACAAGGAGGAAAGGTCAGCAATGGAGATGCCCACATAGAACTGAGGACTGTTTTAAGGACCAGAGGAAGAAAACACAAAGGTGCTTTTTCTCAAGAGGCAACTGGACTTTCCTTGGTTTTCTTCTTCCTTGAAAATGTTTTGCAATATTATTTTGCAAAACTGTGTCCCTTTCGGGCTGCGGATTTCTCAGTGTTGTAGCAAACACCAATAGCAGGTAGACTTAACCTCAGTGGAGGCCAAAATTTATGTTGTTAAGCGAGACATTTGCTAAGGGGAGTTTTGCCTCATTCTACCACCTTTCTTGCCACCGTTGTTAAGCGAATCCCTGCAGTTAATAACTTAGTAACCCGCTTGTGAAGTGAATCTGGCTTCCCCATTGACTTTGTCAGGAGGTTGCAACGTAACCTTGAGACACAGCAACGGTCGTAAGTCTGAGCCAAGCGTACTGAATTTTGATCCTGGGGAATGCTGCAATGGGCGCACATGTGAAAAAACCATCAGAAAGTCACTTTTTTTCAGTGTTCTCGTAACTTTGAACGGTCACTAAATGAACTGTAAATTGAGGATCTCATTATAATTCATAAGAGCTCTGCCAGGGTTGCTCCTGAAGGCTTTCAAGGTGAACTTCAAGTGCATGCTGGATTTATTGATTTATTTATTTATTGTACTTCCACCTAAGACAGTCCAATGGGGCATCTATGGGAATTGTCAGTCCTCCAGGTCAGGGGTCTCCAACCTTAGCAAATTTTAAGACTTGTAAACAAAGCAAAGCTGGCTGAGGAACTCTGGGAATTGAAGTCCACAAGTCTTAAAAGTTGCTACGGTTGGAGACCCCTACTCCAGGTCACGGTTGTCCCAAAGGTGCTTTTGTTTTTTTTCAAGAGGCAGCTGGACTTTCTGGTTTTTATGTGAAGACGTTTCGCTTCTCATCCCAGAAGCTTCCTCAGCTTCTTCCGCCGTTTCGCTTCTCAATCCTTCTAAAGAAGCTGAAGAAGCTTCTCGGATGAGAAGCGAAACGTCTTCAAAGAAAAAAACAAACTTCAGTTGTCTCTTGGGGAAAAAAAGCACCTTTGATACATTGAGGGGTGCATTCAGGGGTGGGATTCTGCCGATTCGGCCCGGTTCGAGCAAACCGGATGTTAAATTCGCCAAACCAGTAGTTGAATCGACCAGCTGGCCCCGCCCACCACGCCCCTCCCAGGAGTCCCCAGGTGGCCCGTTGCGGATACAGGTAAGTACAGGGCCTGCATAGAGGCTCTGGGAGGGCGAAAAACAGCCATCCTGGAAGTTCCAGAAGTCCGGAAACAGGCCTGTTTCCGGCTTTTGGAGGCCCTCCGGAGTCTGGGGAAAGTCATTTTCGCCCCCCCCAGAGACCCGAGGGAAGCCTCCGGACTCTGGGGAAGGTGAAAAACGGCCCTCCCGGAAGTTCCAGTGGGCCACACCCACCATGACCACGCCCACCAAGCAACCAGGCAGCGAACTGGTGGCTGGGATATTTGAATCCCACCCCTGGGTGCAGTTCCCTTTACTGCCTTCTAGATGTTGACTAAGCCAGCATTGCCACTGAGAGGGAAATATAGGGGCTCCAAACTTGGACAATGGCAGGTTGCCAAAGCCTGATTTGATTGCCTAGGAAAAACTATGGCGTGGTGTGTTTTTTCCCACTCCCTTCTTTCCCCTTACTGTATTGTACCAGAAGAAGAGTTGGAAGGGACCTTGGAGGTCTTCTAGTCCAACCCTCTGCTCACACGAGAAAGCCTACACCACTTCAGACAAGTGACTGTCCAATGGTCTTTCCTTAAAAACCTCCAGCGTTTATCATATTTGCCTTTTTATTTGGACAATTTGAATTCCTCAAATTTTAAACGGGATTTTCCACCCCGTAAACATTATACTTTTAAAAAAAAAATTAATGTAAAATTCAATTAAAATGATTAGTCCCGCATTATTAGCAACACGGCCTTCAGATTTATTAATATTGTTTTTAAAACCGAATCGTGATAAACATGGAAGTTAAAAGATTGTTTTGGGCTTTGGAGGCATTTACGAGGTTTAGAAGCGCAGCCTAAAAGCGAAAAACATTTCTTCATATTTGCATATACTCTCTCTTTTTCTTCCAAAACTCCCAGTTGCATTAGAGATATCCTAATTGTTCTTGTGTATCTACAGATTTTATTCTCGATATATTTTACAGCAAACCACAGTATTGACTTATTCAATATCTTCCGGCCGGACAGGATGTGGTAAAGGTATAATTGATTTCTTCTCTTTATCTCTTGATAGAGCTTTCCTCATGTCTGTAAGAAAAAAAAAAACATGGAACAAAATATAGATTAGGAACACAACCTACAATTCAAAGCCCAGGGCAGCTGCAACAGCTCTCAACTCTCTGGAATGAGATTCTCCCCCAAAATCCACAGAGTTTCCATCCGTAGGATGCTCAGGGAACTATTAACGACATAACTACAGGTTTACAAACACAGGAGCTCAAAACTAAGAGTTATAGGAATGGTGCAGAAAATTCAACATCTGGAGTAAAGTTGAATATTGCATGCTATTATTGTCCATTTTCCACCAATTATGCAGTGGACTGACCAATTCATTTTTTTTCTCTATCTGTTCTGTCCCTTGGATGGCATTTGATTGTCTTTTTGGAAATTTGGATTACAGATAAAAGATTTCACCTGTGCTAACTTGAATGTTTAATAATATTTAACAATATTGTAATACAGTGCAAAAATATATACATACAGCTATTTATCAAAATATAAAATGTAAGAAATGTATAGTTTATTACAAATTACAGATTACCAGAGTTGGAAGGGACCTTGGAGGTCATCTAATCCAATCCTCATCCAAGCAGCAGACCCTACTCCATTTCTGTCAAATGGCAGTCCAATCTCCCCTTGAAAGCCTCCGGTGATGAAGCTCCCTCAACTTCTGAAGGTAACTTCTGTTCCCTGGGTTGATTGTTTTGTCAGAAAATTCCTCCTTATTTCCAGGTTGAATCTCTCCTTGTTCAGACCCCTTCCTCCTCTCTGTGGCAGCCCCTTAAATATTGGAAGGCTGCTCTCATATCTCCCCTGGTCCTTCTTTTTACATTATTATATTATAGTTTATTCTTATATTTTCACATAGTAAGTTCATTATTATTGCTTTTACTGTGCAATATTTTGTTATTAATAGAATTTATAGATGACAGGCTAACATTTTGTAAGTAGTAGTTTAACAGTTTGAAATTTTCGGGGTGGGAAAGGAAATTGTTATATTAATCAGCAACTAGGGAGGGGGTTAAGTGTATATGTGTTGGTTTTAGTTAGGTTTTTTTAAGACACTTGTTTTGGGAATGTCCTTTTTGTTGTATTCTTTTCTCTTTTTAATATTTTGATGTTTTGTATTTTAATCTTTTTTAATAAATTTAAAAAAAATTGGGGAAAAGAAATGTTTAGTTCGGCAGGATTTGTTTCTGTATTTTGCACATAAGCATTTAAAACAAATTTAAGAGACAAAGACATTTTTTAAAATGGGGATTTATGTCAATCTTCTGTAGGAGATGAACAGGCTTTGCTGGATGGTGGGGTAAAATATGTCAGAAGTTTGGAATCTCTTGTGCTCTCACAAGAGACCTACGCTCAGCCCCATCCATTCCATTGACCCTGATCTAGGGCCAATTTAGTTTTGACCCTTAAATCGACCAGATTCTTGTGTATAAGTAGCAATAATAAGCTCTTCAGGGCTTTGAACTCAAGTGAATGTTCCTGGTTCTTTGCAGCTGACACCGTGTGTTTATCCCAAATCCGCACACTTACCGTAAGCATCTTCGTCGGGTTCCCCACTGCTGGCCGAGTAGTACTCTAACACTGTTCTGTACACGCTGTAGCCCAGTTGCTTGTACATGTTCACCGCAACCTGATTTGACACTCTCACAAAGAGATCCACGAAAAATCCACCCTTTCTTCAGCAAGAAAGGAGACGGAAGGGTAAGAAGACAGCGAGAGCAACATTAAGATTGTACAGCGCTATTGTGAAAAATTGCGGCGCTAAGTAAAATTGCAAGAGGTATCTATCTGTTCATGTGCAAATAAGAATTGAAGAATGCTGGCTGAGGAATTCTGGGAGTTGAAGTCCACCAGTCTTAAAAGTTGCTAGAGTTAGAGACCTCCGTGTTAGGTGACTCCCTGACTAGAAAATGATTGGATTAATGTTCTCATTTTTTTAAATGTTTTCTTCTTTTATCAGGATGGAATCAGGATGACAGATTGAAGTGGAGCATTTACCAGCTGGATGCCCTCCCTGAAGCCTATGCGGAGTTCACAGCAGATAGTTTCTCTTTGCACCCAGAGAGGGAAGTATCTATCACTGCAACCTTTCGAGTGGGTGGAAAGCAACTTCATCTCTAGACCGCTGCACCACTCACAATGTTTCAATTAATGTTCTCTTATAGTCTGGCTTAATTATATTACGATTCTAAAGTGAAATACAAGGAAAAATTAAGAGCACTCAAATTACAATGAGGTAACCTATATCTATACACTAGCTCAACGCCCGTGCTTCGCTACGAAACTATGTGGTCAGGCTTAGTTTTGGGGAAGGAAAATAAGGGGGGGGGATTCCACCTCTGCCTACCAGTATCCATCGGGATTCCTCTGGCTAGTGTCCTGTCAGTGTGTGAGAGAGCGGAGAGCTGTTTGGAAACTGAAAGAGTATTTGCTGTGTGAGCAAGAAGGAAGACAGCATGGCGTGGCTTATACCTCAACTGCTCTGTACTAAAGCTGCTTGGTGCTCTGAAACTGAAACTCTTCTGCTTGTATTTTGCATTTGGAAGAGATTTATTTTCAGGTGAGGAGGGGGAGTAGAACTCCTTAGCATCAGAGCATGTTAATAATAATAGTAATAATAATAATAATATAGAAATTTTCTAAATGCTCTGATGGTCATTTCGAAGAATCCTTTCTTAGTGAGCCCCTAGAAGCCAAGAGGAACAGACGGGCCAAATTTCAAGTTTGTAGGCTTTATGGTTCTGGAGATTTTGTGATGATGTGTAAGGACTTAGTTTTGAGGGAGGAAAATAAAGGGGAATAAAATCTGCCTCTGCCTACCAGCATCCATCAGTATTCACCTGGCTAGTGTCCTGTCAGTGTGTGAGAGAGTTGAGGGCTGTTTGGAAACCGAAAGAGTATTTGCTGTGTGAGCAAGAAGGAGACAGCAAGGAGCCTGGGCGTGGCTTACCTCAACTGCTCTGTACTGAAGCTGCTTAATGCTGTGAAAGTAAAACTGAAACTCTGCTTGTATTTTGCATTTGGAAGAGATTTCTTTTCAGGTGGGAGGGGGAGTAGAACTCCTTCGCATCAGAGCATGTTAACAATAATACACAAAATATTAATGCTCTGAGGGTCATTTGGAAAAATCCTTTCTTAGCGAGCCCCTAGAAACCCAGAGGAACAGACATGCCAAATTTCAAGTTTGTAGGCTTGACGGTTCTGGAGATTTTGTGATGATGCGTGAGGGGCATTTCGCTTTGATATAGATAATTTCACATGCATGTTTCTTTTATTACAATTAGCCCTTATCATGAACAGTCTTCTTATTGCTATAAAATCCACGCATGAATGCAAAGATTGACTAGCTCTTACACACTTAAAAGCACTTTGGCCCACTGTATTATTTAAATTTGCTTTCTGCAACCATATAATTTTTAAATGAATTGAACATGATCTTCCTCTAATTCTTTTGCTCATCTTTTAGATTTTTAGTCAATAATTTTGTTTTGTTTTTATTAACCTTAAGGCCTGCGACCTTGCCAAATTCCTCTTATTTCCTTTATTAATTTTACTCCCGTATCCAACCAACCAACCATCCATCCATCCAATCATCCATCTAATCTTATGCCATCATCTAGTTTTAAGAAAGCCACAAAACTCACAAAGTTGTAGCATAAAAACAAAATACGGCTATCCTTGAAGTTTTGTCATCCCTCGGTCTCATTCCTAAGAAAACAGACCGTTTCCCTAAATTGAATATTAACAATTAGAATTTTTACGCTAATCCATACCTCCCTGAGAACTTGCCCAAATATATTTGCTCACAAAATCCACCTCACCTCTCTGAGATTTCCTCCAGCAGCTCCATCAGTTTGGCAGCCAGCCCCAACCGGCGGAACTCGGGGGCCACCGAGAGTGCGGTGACGTGGCCGTGCCACTCTTCCCTGGCCACGGATCCTTCAGCTTTGCCCATGACTGCAAGGAAAATCAGCAGGGATCAACCACCACGAATGTTAGTTGGGGCATTTGCTTAGCACTTTCTTATTCCAGCAGAAGGGGGGGGGGGGGGAAACACCTATTTCACTACAGAAGCAACCTAAAGCAGGGGTCTCCAACCTTGCCAATATTAAGACTTGTGGACTACAACTCCCAGAATTCCTCCTCCTCCAGTCGTGTTAGCTCAGGGATTCTGGGAGTTGAAGTCCACAAGCCTTCAAGGTGCCAAGTTTGAAGACTCATTGGTCTAGGCCTACCCACCTGTATTTCAACCTCCGCCATTTTAAGACAGGTGGACTTCAACTCCCAGAATCCCTCATCCAGTCATGTTAGCTCAGGGATTCTGGGAGTTGAAGTCCACAAGCTTTCAAGGTGCCAAGTTTGAAGACTCCTTGGTCTAGGCCTACCCGCGCCTGCATTTCAACCTCTACCACTTTAAGACGGGTGGACTCAACTCCCAGAATTCCTCCTCCTCCAGTCATGTTAGCTCAGGGATTCTGGGAGTTGAAGTCCACAAACTTGCCAAGTTGGAAGACCCTTGTTCAGAAAGATTCAGAAAATTTCACTCCATGTCGTTGCTGGGGTCTTCCTTAACTGATCAAAAGTTTCAGTTATCGCAAGCCCATACAGGTAATCCTCGGCTTATACGATCCGTTGCTTAGCAACCAGTCAAAATTAGGACGCGCTCCCCAAAATGGGACTTTTGAAAGGTCTACTGTCCAGAGCTAGCACCAAAGACTCCCCAGTTCCTCCTCCTCCTCCCTTCTAACACTGATGAAGTTACCTAGTTGGGTCATGAAACATGTGCAAGAAAACCACCAAGTTCCTCAGAGAGCACAAAGGACTCCGTAGTCTTTCCTTCCTTCCTTCCTTCCTTCCTTCCTTCCTTCCTTCCTTCCTTCCTTCCTCCCTCCCTCCCTCCCTCCCTCCCTCCCTCCCTCCCTCCTCCTCTTCCTCCTCTCTGCAAACCCAACACCCTTCTGGCACTGATGAAGTTGCCTCGTTGGGTCATGAAAGATCTGCAAGAAAACCACCAAGTTCCTCAGAGAGCATGAAGGACTCCATAGTCCTTCATTAGTGCCAGAAGGGTGTTGGGTTTGCAGAGAGGAGGGGGAGGAAGGAGGAGGAAGGAAGGAAGGAAAGACTTCCTTCCTTCCTCCCTCCCTCCCTCCCTCTCCTCTCTGCAAACCCAACACCCTTCTGGCACAGATGAAGTTACCTCGTTGGGTCATGAAACATCTATAAGAAAACCACCAAGCCAGTGATAATCCATCGTTTTCACCGGTTTCAAAGAACCGGTTGTTAACTTTCTGAGCAGTTTGGTGAAATCCTTAGGGCAGAGAACCAGTTGTGAAATGACTTGAACCCCACCAGTGAACCCAACCATCACGACTTACGACCCAAATCGCGGGCTCCATTACGGTCGTAGGTCAAGAACTACTATGTAGGTTCAATTCTTAAAAAGTCCAGATGGAAAAAAAGGGAAGAGGTCGTACTTACTGTAGCCCATCAGCTCTCCCCCAGGAGCCTCTGCCACAATAAAATATTCTGGCCAGTGAGCCAGGTACTGCAAGTAGAATGGAATTCCATACTATATGAAGGGGTTTATGTTAAGGAGGATTCATCTCAGCCAGTGTGCATTCAAGAACAAACTAAGCCTCAGCAAATAAAATAAAAAATAAAGTAAAATAAAATAAAAACCACGTTTCTGAGAATCACTCCAAAACTCCACTAGTTTTGCCTGTGAGCAACATGTTTGTGATCAATCTATGAAGGATCCATCGCATTCCAGACTGTTAAATATACTCTTCTGAGTAGGAAACTACAGAGTAAGCTGCTGTTGTTCCCACTGTAGGTGTATTTCTTCTGTGGTTCTTCTATTGTATCCCCACGAAGAGCCCACAATAAAAATACACGTCTGCCTGTTAGAAAAACACTTGCAGAGTATTAGGGAGCTGTTGCAACTCCCTAGCAAGTACCTTACAGTGGCAGCCATATAAGGCAGGGAAAGAGGGCAGGAGAAGAAGCAATGGATAAAAACTAACCAAGGAGAGAAGCAACGTAGAATGAGGAAGGGTTTCCTGACAGCGAGGACAATTAACCTGTGGAACATCTTGCCACTAGAAGTTGTAGATGCTCCAACACTGGAAGTTTTTAAGAAGAGATTGGAAAGCCATTTGACTGGGATGGCATAGGCTCTCTCATTTGAGTAGGGGGTTGGACTAGAAGACCTCCAAGGTCCCTTCCAAACTCTCATATTCTGTTAATTAATCACCGGGACAGCTTGCCTCCAGAAGTTGTGGGAGTTTTTAAGAAGAGGTTGAAATTAAGAAGGAATTTCCTGAGAGTGAGGACAATTAACCAGTGGAACAGCGGGAGCACCATCATTGGAGGCCTTCAAGAAGAGACTGGACTGCCGTTTGTCAGAAATGGTGTAGGGTCTCCTGCTTGGGCGTTGGGTTGGAATAGATGACCTACAAGGTCCCTTCCAACTCTGATTATCTGTTATCTGCTTGCCACCAGAAAGTTGTTCATCACCTGGAGGCTTTTAAAAGGAGACTGGACACAGCCACTTGTCTGAAATGGAATGGGGTCTCCTGTTTGAACAGGAGGTTGGACTAGAAGACCTCCAACTCTGTTACGGTATTCCATTCCATATTTTCTATCCCATTTTATTCCATTCCACATACCCTATCCCCATGATGGCGAACCTGTGGCACACGTGCCACAAATGGCACACATAGCCATTTGTGCTGGCATGAGAGCTGCAGGCAAACTTATCTCACTGCACATGTACGCGCCTTACAATTGATTTATTCCGGTTAGTTTGAGGCCTTTTTCAGCCTCCCAGAAGTTTGAAAAAGCTTCTGCAAGGTTTTTCAGGCCAATAGGCCCATTTTGTCACTTCCTGTAATACCGGAAGTGATGAAACAGGCCTATAATTCGTCCTGAAAAGCCTTGCAGAGGCTTTTTCCAAGCCTTTGGGAGGCCAAAAAAGGCCTCAAATCAGCTGTGAGGCGCAATGCAGGTAAGGGGGTGGGGTGGGGGATTGGTCATGTATGCGCAGGGGGTGTGGGGAGGGGGGGCACGCATTGCATTCTGGGTGGTGCACATGCAATTTTTGGCACAGGACCCCAAAAAGCTTTGCCACCACTGCCCTATCCTATCCTATCAAGATCCCAGCTATGAGCATTGATGTCTTCACCGCGAAGTCTCAGTTAAAGATACAGTCTCTGTCAGGGGATCCAAGTTGCTGTGGAAAACAAGGGAAAAAAAATACTTTAAATACTGAGAGGAGGACAAGGCAGCACTAAAATCAAACATTTCTTAGCCAGGATAATCTTTCCAGCTTCTTCCAACCCACAGAAGACTTCACAGACCATGACTGTCATTTTCTCCAAGGTCATAGCAAATGGAAAGCAAATTCTAGCACTCCGGGTAAGAAAACAGCACTTCGGACCAGCAGGCTAACTAACTACAAATCCTCGATTTTACGGCCACAGCTGAGCTCAAAATTTCTGTTGCTAAGCGAAACAGTTAAGTGGCCTTTGTCCCACATTATGACCTTTCTTGCCACCGTTGTTAAGCGAAGCATTGCAGTGGTTAAATTAGTAACATGGCTGTGAAGAGTGAAGATTTCCTTGTTCACTCTGCTTGTCAGACGGTCGCAAAAGGGGATCACACAACCCATTGGACACAGGAATAGTCGTAAATACAAAACAGTTGCCAGGTGTCCAAACTGAGTCAAAGGCTTGCAGATGGCACAACAGTGATTGGTCTCATTGGAGATAACGACAAATCCGCATACAGACGGGAGGTTGTACAACTTGCCTTGTGGTGCGACCCGAACAATCTGGAACTGAACACACTCAAAAACGTAGAAATGGTGGTAGACTTTAGAAGAAACCCTCCCATACTACCACCTCTTACAATACTAGACAACACAGTATCAACAGTAGAGACCTTCAAATTTCTAGGTTTCATCATATCACAAGACCTAAAATGGACACCTAACATCAAAAACTTCATCAGAAAAGCACAACAAAGAATGTTCTCAGGAAGTAAGATCTCAGGAAGCTCAAACAGCCCAAAGAGCTGCTGATCCAGTTCTACAGAGGAATTATTGAGTCTATCATCTGCACCTCTGTAACTGTCTGGTTTGGTTCTGCAACCCAACAGGACAGACACAGACTTCAGAGGATAATTAGGACCGCAGAAAAAACAATTACTACCAACCTGCCTCCATCGAGGACCTGTATCCTGCATGAGTCAAAAAGAGGGCTGTGAAAATATCTATAGACCCCTCACATCCCAGACATAAACTGTTTCAACTCCTTCCCTCAAAATGACGCTATAGAGCATTGCACACCAGAACAACTAGACACAAGGGGAGTTTTTTCCCGAAAGCCATCACTCTGCTAAACAAATAATTCCCTCAACACTGTCCGACTATTTACAAAATCTGCACTACTATTACTATTCATCTTCTCATCACTCATCACCCATCATCTCCTCCCACTTGTGACTGTATGACTAAGTTTGTTGCTTGTATCCTTACAATTTATATGGATTGTTTCCTAGTATGATTTGATTGTTGATAGTACCCTCTGACTATCATTAAGTGTTGTACCTGATGATTCTTGATGAATGTATCTTTTCTTATAGAATAGAATAGAATAGAACAGAACAGAATAGAATAAAACAATGGAATGAAGAATAGGATAGGATAGAATAGGAGGAATGAAGAATAGGAGTAGAGAACAGACAGAACAGAAATTTATTGGCCGAGTGTGACTGGACACACAAGGAATTTGTCTTGATACACTGAGAGCATTTGCACCAAGACAAATTCCTTGTGTGTCCAATCACACTTGGCCAATAATACAATTCTATGTTCTCTCTATTTTCTGTCTATCTAAGCGTGAAAATAGTTCAAGTCACTTTTTTTAGTAACTTCAAACAGTCGCTAAACCATCTGTTATAAGTCAGGGACTACCTGCTGTCCTTATTTCAGGGACTGATGGAAAAACATAAAAAGCCAAGACTTAGTTCCAACTAGCTCAACCTGTCTATCAAGGGACTTAATCGGAAGAGACCTTGAAGGTCTTCTAGTCCAACCTCCTGCTCCAGCAGGAGCATCAAATGGGTTTTTTTTCCTCTTACATAGCAACCCAGCAATAATTCATAGCGCAGCCTCTACATGGTACAGGTAAGTCCTCAACATACAACAGTTCATTTAGTGACTGTTCAAAGTTGCAACGGCAATGGAAAAAAAGAGACTTATGACCGTTTTCCACACTTACGACCGCTGTGGCATCCCCCAGGTCACGTGATCAAAATTCAGACAGTTGGCAACTGACTCATATTTACGACGGTCGCATATTTACGGCGGTAACCATGCTACTAACTTAACAGCTATAATAATTCACTTAACAACCGTGGCACAAAAATACGTAAAAATACGGGGCAAAATTCACTTAACAAATGTTTCACTTAGCAACATAAATTAGAATTTAATAAAATAACTGCACTATTATTAGAATTATATAACTTGGCAGTTGTAAACATGATGAATACTATTCTATTTGTAATAAATAAGTTGTAAAATGTGATTAGAAAGGGAGATGTTTTTAAAATATAATAGTGGCATAGTTAAAAATCAGAAAGGGAATAAATAATGGAAGATTATAACCCAATTATGAATGGGTGAATTATTATTAGAATTATATAAGTCTGTTAAACACCACAGAGATGATTAATAATATTTTATTTGCAGTTAAAAGAGGGATATTCAGAATATGGAGATTGACACAGAAATAAAGAGATTGAAATGGTGAATAATCGAAGAATGAAAGATTACAATTTAACAAAACGTGTGCATTAATATTAAGATTGACAACTGTTTTAAATATGAAAAATATTGTCATATTTGTTTTAAAATGTAAGACACTGGTGCCACACTGTTCATACAATATGTTTGTAAAAAAACAAAAGAAATTTAAAAAAAAAATTTAAAGCAACATAAATTTTGAGCTCAATTGTGGTCGTAAGTTGAGAACTACCTGTACAAAAAAAAAAAAACAGCAGGAAGAGCATTGATTAAGAAAAAGAGAGCCAGTCTGGTGTAGTAGTTAAGTTGCTGGAGTAGAAACTAGCAAACTGAATTCTAGTCCCTTCTGAGGCAGGAAAGCTGGCTGGATGACTTGGGCCAATCCCTCCCTCTCAGGCCAACCCACCTCACAGGGTTGTTGTTATAGGGAAAAAGATGAGAAAGGAGTATTGGTAGGTCTATTCGCTGCCTTGAGATACTTACAAAGTAATAAAGGCAGGATTAAAAATTAAATAAATTATTTCTGGTGTGGCTCCCATGTCTGGTTTTTATGTGCATATACTGTGTGTTTGTAAGTAATTAAATAAAAAAGGGGAAATCTTCCAGATGATAAAATTCTCTCAAGATTTTCAAGAAGAACCTGGATGGCCACCTCTGAAGGATGGTTTAAACTGGTCTTTCTGCACAATGCAGAGGGTTGGACTAGATGATCTCATGCTCCCTTCCATCATTGTAGGGTTATATTGTAGCCAACTAACAGGAAGGGTATTTGGAAAAGCTGGACTTTGTGGTTAAAGCCAAACAAGGAGGGCCACGGGTGTGGTTTCCTTCTCCATCACCACCCTCTTCAAACTCTATGAGATTATAGGTAATTAAAAAGAATTAAAAGACAGCCATGGGTAATATCCAAATTCCACTCTGGGAAGTCTGACAAGTGAGTTGAAATAAGAGTGGAAACTCTCATTTTTACACTTCAAGCAAAACAAGCCTCTTGGTAGCGAGATGGGTGACATATAAATTCAATTTATAAATAAGGAAAAACAAAGCAGCTTAAATTCTTGCTTTAATTCTAGAAGGCTTCTCACAGAAATGGACCCCTAAGTCTTTTTCAGAAAAAGACCTAGGGTCCATTGACTCTGCCTTTTCAGTTTGTTTCTTGTTATTTTTGTTTTTTTATTATTTTAATTATTTTCTCTCTCTCTCTGTCTGTCTCTCTCTCTATATATATGTGTGTGTGTGAGAGAGAGAAAATCTATATATGTATATATATCTACGTGTGTATGTGTATGTGTATATATATGTACATATATATACATATATATACATATATATGTATATATGTAACACAAAGTATATATGTATATATATATATACACACACACACTATACATATACATTATACACACCCATACACACACACATATATATATATACACATATAATGGTAAATATAATACATTATATACCTTATTATATAATAAGGTGTATTATATATTATTATAAATATTTATATATATTGTCGGAGGTGTCCCTCTGACATCTGGCCTTGAAAAAGTGAAACCATATTGGACCTGCTTGGGACCTGGATGGAAGACCACCAAGAGATCCAAATGGCTGCTTCAGAAAGACCCTGAGACAAGGACCCCAGCAGGCCCTCCTCCCCTTTCTCTGGCCAGGGCTTTAAGCACCAGCAGCTGAATTCTTCCCAGCTGCCTGCTTAGCTGGGGAATCGCATCTGCTGTCCCTTGGATGGAAGACCACCCGGTGATACCAGGGCCAGAATGGGAAGGGAAGGGGGAAGGACCCCGGAAGAAGCCAGAGGAGACCCGCCATGAACTCGTGGGGAGGCCAGCAAGTGCTCACAGGGAAGGGGGCTCTTGAGGTCATTTAGTCCACCCCTCCCCACTGGGCTCAGGGCCCGGTTTGGGCCCTCCCCCGCCCCCCTCCTTTCCCACACCCTCCTCCCCGGGCTCCTTCCTTAGAAGCCCCTTCCCAAGCGAAGCCCCCTCCCTTCTCCCAGATCCAGCAAGGGTCCCCTCGAGGTCATCTATTCTAGACCACCACCACCGCCACCCCGCCCGGTGCTGGGTCCGGGGCCTCACATGTTGTTGAAGCGGAAGAGGTCGTTGCAAGTGAACGCCCGCAGAGAAGTCATGCCTGTCTCCAGGGCAGCCGACCCGGAAGCCGCCACAACCCCGATGCACCGCCCCGTAACCCCGAGCGTTTCCGCTCGGTCGCCGGGCAACGGAGCCGCCGAAGCCGCGCCCACTCCAAGCGTAAGAGACTCCCCATCCCAGAGCTGCCGAAGCCACGCCCACCCGAGCGTAGGAGACGCGCCCCGATTCCAGAGCCGCCGAGGCCCCACCCATTTGAGCGTAAGAGGCGCGCCAATCTCAGAACCTCCGAAGCCCCGCCCACCAGAACGTAGAGAGAAGTTAGTAGAGGCAGCCTGTATTCCTCGCAGCCGTCACTTCCGGGCTCGCATTCTCTCAATGGTCCCTTTAAGTTTCCTCTCTTTCCAATCTCCTTCCTCGTCCTACCTCGCAGGGCTGTTGTGTGGGAAACAAGAGGATATATACCTCCTCTCTGATCATCAGGGGTCTGAGTGGAACCCTTGCAGCTGTGTTTCTCTCTTGTTTGGCAACTTTAAGAGAGGTGGACTTCAACTCCCAGAATTCCCCAGCAGGCTGGCTGGGGAGTTCTGGGAGTTGAAGTCCATCTCTCCTAAAGTTTCCAAATTACACTGCACTTATATGGAACTCAACTCAATTTTGCATTATGCACTCATGATGCCACACACAAAACCACACAAACACACGTCAATTCCAAAGCCATCACTGAGATCACTCCCACAATGCCTAAAAATATGTGCATCCTTACAATCATTAAATTGTAATAAATATGATTAACATTCTATTGTAGGAGAAAGGAATGGTAAGTGGAATCTGATTGACACAAAAAATAATGTAGCGTAAAGTAACTGTATTACTATTAGAAGTGCGCATCATGTTAAACGTAAATATGATGAATGCTATTTTATCTGCATTAAAATGTGACTTGAAAGGGGACGCTTTAAGTATAATAGTGGCACAATTAAAAATTAAAAAGGGTATGAATAATGGAAAAATGGATAAAGAATTCTATTCTAAAACATATAAAACAATATGAATCTGTAAATTTTATCAGAATTATATAATTCGTTAAACACTGCAAATATGATTATTAATATAGTATCTGTAGTAAAAAGGGGTGATATTAAGAATATAGAGATTGACATAAAAATAACATACTGTAATATTGAATACTTAAGATTGATCATTTAAAAAAATATGCATATTAAGATCAAATCTTATAAGAATGTCAACTGCATCAAATAGGAAAACTATTGTCACCTTTGTTTTAAAATGTAAGACACTCCTGAACCACAGTATTCACACAATGATATGTTGAAACAAAAATTAAAATAAAAAATGTATTTTTTTAAAAAGTGCATCCATCCAAATACCTTTAAAACACCAATCCTTCATCTTAAAAGACCATTACCAGGTAAGAATTTCTATTTAAAATCTTTATTTGCAACCATAGGTTTCAGCCAAATCCAGATAAAATCCCAGGAATCCATTTTAGTTCAACACACCCTTTCTCATCTAAACAGCCTTTTTTGGTGTAATACGTTTTTTTCTTCTTCTTCTTATATCCATACAGGGTATATATTCAAAGTGGACGAAGGTTGTGAAAAAAGTTGTTTATAAAACCCAAAACCTTAGAAATATTCTATTCCGTGAATCAAATCTTGAATCGAATTTGTTCATTGGAAATTATTAGTTTGCCACCGTGGAACAGAATCTCTGCCCTTCCTCAAATTCTATTCATGCCTTAACTCTTTTCAGACCAACTTTATTTCTTGTGTTCATTCGTTCAACCAGATGTGTAGTGGAATGGCCTAGAGGCGGAGATCTCACACCGCAATCAGGAGGCTATGAGTTTGATCCTAGGTAGAAGCACATATTTCTCTCTCTGGGCACAATGAGAATATATCTGAACAAAATTCTGCATCGGTGACAGGAAGGGCATCCGACCATTAAACCGCTCTGCTAGCTCTATTCAGTTGCCCAGACTCCACACCGCAAAGGATTATGGGGTCATTAAATGATGATTTGTTCCACCAGATCCACGTTGTTAGAAATAAGAAAATTCAAAAATAAAATGTAGGTGAAGAGAATAGTATATTATAGCATGAAGAAGACACTTGCTCTATAGACATTTGCTATCTTGATGTAATCCTGCTGTAAAAATATATTTTCTAATGCATTTTATTTATTTATTTCATAATTTTATATACCGCCCTTCTCCCAAAGGACTCAGGGCGGTGAACAGCTAACTAAAATACATACAAAACACAGATATAAGTATGATTAAAAAAGAATTAAATTATGGGCTGCCCAAATAAAAATCTAAAACCCCCGATTAAAATAAATTAAAACTTTCGTACCCCAACCAACAAATCTAAAACCCCTTTTGAGTCAGCTCAGGCCGGCCTACTCAAACAGCCAGGTCTTCAGGTCACGTCTGAACAAGCTCAAGTCAGTGGTTGTCCGTAGCCCCAGGGGCAGCCCATTCCAAAGGGTAGGTGCCCCCACAGAGAAGGCCCTGTTCCTCGGGGTCACCAGGCGGCACATAGATGCCGTCGGGACCCGAAGGAGACCCTCTCTGTAGGAGCGCACCGGTCGGTGGGAGACTACTGGCAGAATGCGGTCTTGTAAGTATCCTGGTCCGATGCCATTACTTGGTGTTAAACATGTACCTGCAATCAATTACTTCCTTCTGTATCAAGTAATGCCACCCCCATCTCCTCCAGGAATTGGTACATATCTCAAACTGTCAAGGCAATTCACATACACATTTGACATAACAAAAGGCTAGAGTGATCAATTAGGAGGACAATAAGAGAAGAGATAAACCATTGCCCCAACTTTCTTTAACCAATTGAAGTTAGATTTTGTTTTTCAAAGCATCTGCTTAAATTTACCAGATTTTTACTTTGCATAGATGAATATGTTAGAGATGCACGGTGTTCTAGGAAGAGGTGTAATGTATGTAAGATTATGAATTATGAATATGAATGTGAATATGAACAAGTGTGGTGTTAGGAATAGATATTTCTTTGTTCTCAGACCGTTAGAAAGAGGCCCTGCTGAAGGAACATTCTTTAATGCCAAGTAAGATAAGAAAAAGCCACGTTGGCAAAATATGTGATGGGTGGTCGTTGGGAGGAGTTGAAGGAGATGATGTGGTCTCCATAAGGTGTCTCTGATTAGCTGTGCTCGGTCACTGGGTCGATGTAGGAGGGGTATGGGGGGCTTCGGAATAGAAGAACTATAAAATGTAGTGTATTGAAATCTTAAGGTGCGGTTCTTGGCTCAAACTTCATGTTGAAGTCAGCTGCTCTTTGCAAACAGCTTAACAAAATAAAATCTCTGTGTTTTTGTCATTTGGATTCATTTCAAACAACGTGGCTTCGTAGCCTTGAAGAAGCAGGCTGACTTACAGCGGCTTTATTTTTCTGGAGGCCTGCTCGGGACGGTAGTGAGCAATCATCTGAACGAGGATCGCGCAGTTGATGGAGAGGAACCCCAATCCCGCCAGGCAGAGGACCAGAAATGTATTCTGCCCTTGAAACTCCAGGAAATAAGCGGGGAGCAGCCAGAGACCCTGACCCAGGAGCCACAGCGAGAGCAACACTGCCCCTCGCCCCCAGGACATCTGCAGGGAAGGCAGGACCAGGGGGAGAAGGGACAGGTACCACAAGAAATACTGGGAGGTGCAGACTTTGTTAAAGCTCACAAAAACCGCCGTGTGCAAGAAGCAGCAGAAGGCCAGGTCTCGGTGGTAGGTGAAGGAGATAGCGAGAAGCAGCAGCAGCTGGGGCAGGAAGGCAGCCAGCCCCAGCGCCAAACTCCAGCGGCTTTCAGCCGTCAAATACAGCAGATAGAAGTAAGGAGAGAAGTTGTGACGGGTGTCCCTCCGGAATAAATGGTAGAGGTAGGTGTGCTGCAGGAATTCCCAGCCGTAGTAGACGTAGAAGGCAAGACCCAGGGTGGCAAAGGTGCCCCCGGAGACGGTGGCAAAAATCAGGACGTCCCGTGTGAACCAGTTCGAGAACAGCCCAAGGAGGCGGCCTGGGCAAGCTCCCTTCCCTTTCTGTGTGTCCAGTTTTGCTCCTGGGTTGCTTTGCAAGTAGAGAACAAAAGGCAGCGCATAAGTCACGGGGTAGATCTTCATATGTACGGCGAGGCCGTATAGCACAGCTGCCTTCACCAGGCGCTTCTTGGCCAGGTAATAGAGGGTGCCAAGGACCAGGCTGGCAATGAGTGACTCGGCGTTGCCTCGGCTGGACACCGTCATGGGAAGCGGGTTAAAAAGCCAGAAGGCGCAACACCCACAAGCCGTCCGGCTGTCCAGCCCTCGGAGGAGCAAGATCTGGTCGATCAGGAAGGCAGCCACCAGATCCCCGGCCACAAAAAGGATCTTGCCAAACAAGTCGCTGATGTAAATGTTGGGGGTTAACATCCAGGCCAGGAGGGGAGTGTAGCGGTATGTAGCCCGCTGGTAAGGGGACTTTCCTTCCGCGACGTATCCGGCGGCATCGGTGAAAACCTGGTAATCGATGTCTGTGTATTTCACCGGCATCGTCCTGTCCTGGTAGATCCCATAAAACGTCAGGCCCAGCCTGATTAGCAAAGCACAGCCAAATAAAACATCTCTCCGGAGGAACCGTTTGAGAATCCGCTGCCCTGCGTTCAGTGGGGGATCCGGGCATGGCTCTCCAAGACTGGGATCACGATGAGAAGCAGATCCCGGAAGCGGTCCAAATTTAAGAGCTTGTTTCAACATGGTTGCCCACAGAACAAAAACGTTCAAGCTGGAACAACTCTACTCCATGGTGTTCTGAACTGAGCAGGCACTCCTGTTTAAAAAAAAAAGAAGCAGAGATTGAATTTTAAAATTGGACAGGCAGGCCACCGCTTCCTTATTCAAATACTAACCCATAGTTGTTTATACTTGAATATAAAATATAAGGAGCAGCAAAGATGATTTGGAGACTGGAGGCTAAAACATACAAAGAACGTTTGCAGGAATTCAGTATGTCTAGTTTAGAGAAAAGAAGGTAGGTGTCCTGCCCCTGTTGGAATCTGATTCCTAGGGGGAGGGGGAGCAGCCGACAGAGAGTGGGAGTGGGGCTCCGGTGGCTCTGGAGGAAACTGGGGAAGGGCACAGGCCGGCTGGGCATTCAGAGGAAGACCCAGGCCCACCCCCTCTTCATCCTAGGGCATGCAGGGAGGAACGGAGAAGGGAGCAACATGGGTTACGGGGGAGAAAAGGGCCCTGATTCCCTTAATTAGCTGCAGCTGGGAAAATAGGATTTAAAAGGGGCGTTTGTGCACAGCACCTTGCTGGAAGCAAAGCGTGCATTATCTTTGTTTGTCAAGTTTTTTCTGGATTCTGGTGTCCTCCCGACTCTGTGTTTCCTTATCTTTTGAAGTCTGCAATTCCTTACCCTGCCCTGTCTCGTTAATTGCGGCAGCGTGGTTTGTATTGGTTTTTATTTATAATTTATATGTACTTTGGGTTTGGACTGAATTTCTTCCCTTTAAAAACTGTTCTTGGGAGAGTTTTTTCTCCAGCCGAAAATAATTTGACATTGGAAGCCAAGTTGGAGGAATTAAAGGGACTTTACCTACTTTTGTGACCTGGTTGCTTTTGTGCCATGTCCCGGGTCATCACAGAAGGGCATGGAGTGGCATGATAGCAGCCTTCCAATATCTCAAGGGCTGCCCCAAAGAAGAGGGGGTCAAGCTATTCTCCAAAGCACCAGAAGGCAAGATGAGAAGCAATGGGTAGAAACTCATCAAGGAGAGAAGCAACCTGGAATTAAAGAGAAACTTCCTAACAGGGAGGACAATCAACCAGTGGAACAGCTGGCCTCCAGAAGTTGTGGGTACTCCATCAGTGGAGGTTTTTAAGAAGATTTTGGACAACCATCCATGTATCTGAAATGGTCCAACCCTACTTGAGCAGGGGATTGGACCACAAGACTTCCAAGGTCCTTTCCAACTCTGTTATTCTGTTACATTTATTTGTTAAATTTATTTGTCACTCATCCCGCTGTGGGGCTATTCTGAACAGCATATAACAATAAAACAGGGGAAAAACAATAAAACAGAAATCCTAGGAGTTGAAGTCCACTGGTTTTAAAGTTGCCAAGATTGGACACGCTTGTAGACAAAGACAGGATTCTACACCTTATATTTTCCTCAGTTTCCTTTGGCACAGAAGCCAAAACTGCAACAGACATTAGCAGCTGCCCAAAGAAATTTTGTTTTTCCTAGAAAAGATCCAGAAACCATTTTCCCCAGCAACGGTCAAATTCCTCCAGCCGTGAAGGCACAAGTGAAGTTTTATCACAACTTAGACGGATTGCTATAAGAAAAAGTTAAAAAGTTGTTAAATGTTTAAAATTGCAGACATGAACTGCATACTTCTCTCTCTCTCTTTTTCATGACTTTTTTTAGCAGTACGTGGCATTGCTGGCGGGCAATGAAAATTTTATGTATTTTCTATCTTCGACTACACGCTCCACACATGGGAAGAACAAGGCCAGCAAAATCCCATTAAACTGCTCTTTGTCCTGCAACATTCATTGGGATAATTGTCGACTGTAATTAAAAAGATAATAATTAACTCTGGGAAGGAATTTAAAGGGACCGAGACCCCAATATCCCTTCTGCTACAGGCCAAGGGTTCCTATTTCAAGTGTAACTTTGAAATAAAATGTAAAGTCATTTAAAGAGCCCTTTCACTACATTAAACCTCCAAAGCCAACATAAACGAGGAAGCCAGGGAGAAATGATAACGCTGGCAGTCTTGCATGAAACAATTTCTACTTTTGCTGACACCAACAGAGTTTGCAAAAGAAGTAAACACAGATAATAGCACCAGAGGGGGGAAAAGCAGTAGGCTGTATGAATTCAGCCTAAGACAAACTAGAGAAAGTATTCTCACTTTTTACGATGGAGAAATGCGGCCTTTAAAACCTATTTTCAAATTTCATCCCAATTCTTTTGAAAAGTAACATTTTGAAGAAGGGAAACTGAAGTGGAGTTTCACACAGATTATCTCCAAGCTGCTTTTCCAAAAGGCAACTGGAATGATTTCTTCCTTGTGAAAGAAGACATTTCGCTTCTCCTCCAAGAAGCTTCATCAATTCAAAGTGATGAAGCTTCTTGGATGAGAAGGGAAATGTCCTTTTCTTCTTCCTCAAGGAAAAAAAATATACCTTGGAGACAAAGGATCCCTGAGAATCTCCATAGACAGTTTCACACAGACCTCTTAGTTTAGATCAGAGGTGCCCATCCTTGGCAACTGTAAGACTTGCAAACTGTAGGAATGTACTATAAATGCAAAGATGGTCATAAGTCACTTTTAGTGCCAATGTAACCTTCAACAATGGCTAAATATATGATTGTAAGTTGGGGACTCCCTGGATAGTATTCCTGGGGGAGTGGACTACGCAGTGATATATAAGGAGAAGAGAGAGAAATTTGCTCTTTCAGAATTCAAGAGAGGAGGAAGAGGAGGAAGTAATGGTATAGTGGAAGAACAAATGAAGCTCAGGAAGGAGGAGGAAGAATTGGAGAAGCATCAGAAGAAAAAGGGGGAAGGAGGAGGAAGTGGTGGTGGTAGAAGAAGAGATGAAGCTCAAGAAGGAGGAGAAGAGGAGGGAGGAGAAGGAAGAATGGAGAGGAGGAGAAGGAGGGGGGGAAAGAAAAGGGGAAGGAGAAAAAGGAGAAGGAGGAAGATGCAGAAGGAAAAAGGGGAAGGAAAGGAAGTGGTGGTGGCGGTAGAACATGTTTGCTCAAGAACGGAGGAGGAGGAGAGGAAGACGGAGAAGAAAAGAAGAAGAAAAAAGGGTGAAGGAGGAGAAGGAAGAGGGGGTGGCGGTAGAAGAGAAACAACTGGTCGAATGAGGAGGAGATGCAATGGAATGAAGGAGGAGAAAAGGAAGACGGAAGGGAAGCAGAAGGAAAGGAGGAGAGGAAGGGAAGAGGAATAAAAGGCGCGTCTCCCCTTCCCCAGCATCTTCTTCCTGCTCTCGGGGTGCCCCTCTTGAGGCTCTGCCTTGTCCTGCCTCTTAGCCCGGACGCCCCTCCGGGTGCAAAGGCCTCCAGGCGTCCACTGGGGGCGCCCAAGAACAACGGGGGGCGGGCTACTCACGCGGACTTCGGCGGGAGAAGCAGCGCGGACCGGACTCCGCTCTCGGGCCGCCCAAGCGAGGAACATTCCACTCTCGGCCAGCAGAGGTCTCACCGCTGGGAGGAACCTTCTTGCCGGCCGCGCGCGCCGGGGGACCGCGTCCGTGACCGGAAGAGTCCCCCATAAGCACTTCCGGTCGAGCGGCGCCGGCCTACCGACCGGGTTCTTCTCTCTACCACTGGCGAGTCCGCCGGTAAGGAGCCGGGATGCGGCTGCTGCGAGGCGGGCTGGGCTTCCTGCTGCGCCCGGGGATCCGTCGCGGGCCCGGGCAGCCTCTCTACCAGCAAGGCCAGAGCCATTCGCCGCGCACCCGCGAGTACTTCTACTACATCGACCACCAAGGACAGGTATTGGGGGGGGGGAGTCCCTCCGAGGGGCGAGGGGACATAGGTGTTGGGGTCATAAGGTCAACCGGATGCGTCCTGCAAGGGGGTTGTTCGATTGGAAAGGGCATTTCCGGCTGGGGAGGGGCAAAGAAGACCCCCCCAAAAAGTGGGGGAATCGGAAGTTTGCATTACAGGTAGTCCTCGACTTACGACCACGTTTCAGACCTATGTTTTGTTGCCCTGTTTTACGACCTTTTCTTGCCACGGTTATGAAGTGAGTCAGAACGGTTGATAAGCGAATCTGGCTTCCCCATTGACTTTGCTTCTCAGGAGGTTGCCCAAGGGGAATCACACTGGGTGCCGCTACTCTAGAGGAAAGAAAGGCTGGGGGGGCCACCTGAGAGCAGCCTTCCAATGTTTGAGGGGCTGCCACAATTCAATTCAACCTTTATTGCCAACGCACAACATGTGTCCAAAGAGATTGGCTGAGCCTCCCTTAGTGCAACACCCAGCATAAATACATATCAATACCTGTCAACAGTGGGATCCCCCAAGGCAGGGTTCTAGGACCAACTCTTTGCATACTCTACATAAATGACCTCTGTGATCATATTAAGAGCAACTATGTTCTCTTTGCTGATGATGTAAAGCTATTCAACACCACAGACAATACTACTACTCTTCAAAAAGATCTTGACTATGTATCAGAATGGTCAAACAAATGGCAACTTCAGATATTAATAAATAAATGCTCTGTCCTACATATTGGCAAAAAAATTCAGACAATAAAATACAGGCTGAATAGTTAAGACCTTGTTGATGATCCAAACTCTGTCAAGGATCTTGGAGTACTCATCTCAAATGACCTAAGTGCTAGAGCTCACTGTAACTACATAGTCAAAAAGGCATTAAGAGTTGTTAACCTAATCTTATGAAACTTTTTATCTGGTAGTATTACACTAATAACTAGACCATACAAAACATTTGCTAGACCAATACTCGAATACAGCTCATCAGTCTGGAACCCACATTACGTATCTGATATTAACACAGTTGAGAAAGCACAGAAATATTTCACAAGAAGAGTTCTTCACTCCTCTACTCGTTGCAGAATACCTTATGCCACCAGACTCGAAATTCTAGACCTAGAAAACCTAGAACTATACCGCCTTCGGTCCGATCTAAGTATAGTATATAAAATCATACATTGCAATGTCCTACCTGACAATGAATACTTCAGGTTCAACCATAACAGCACAACAGCAAACAGTAAATACAAACTCAAGGTTAATCGCACCAAACTCGATGGCAGGAAATACGACTTCAGCCACAGAGTGGTCAATGTCTGGAGTACTCTACCTGACTCTGTGGTTTCTTCCCCAAACCCCAAAAACTTTAACCTTAGACTGTCTACTATTGACCTCACCCCTTCCTAAGAGGTCTGGAGGGGGCCTGCATAAGCACACCAACGTGTCTACCGTCCCTGTCCTATTGTTCCTTTTATATTTTTCTTATATGTATCCATTTATTCATAACTATGTTTTTACTTATACCTATTATCTTGTAAGCAATTGACAAATAAATAAAATAAATAAATCAGTAATTCACAGTGAAAAAGAAAATCCGTAACCCAATAAATCATACTAAGGAAGAAAAATAGCTCTTTTAAATTCTACTGCATAGTGCAGTGTTGGTGTGGGGGTTTTCGGTACAATGTGTGAAGGGTGAAGGATGTGTGTTTGTGTTTATTTTCATGGTCATGATGTGCAAGATGGTGTTTGATTTCGTTGTACGAGGTGCAATGACGATAAAATAAAGTAAAAAAGTAAGATAATTTTAAGTTAAGATCAACCTATTCTCCAAAGCACTTAAAAACAGGACAAGAAGACAACTGATGGAAACTCATCAAGGAGAGAAGCAACCTAAAACCAAGGAGGAATTTCCTAACAGTGAGGATAATTAACCAGTGGAACAGCTTGCCACCAGAGGTTGTAGATGCTCCATCACTGGAGGTTTTTATGAAGAGACTGGAGAGCCACTTGTCTGAAATGGTATAGAGTCTCCTGCTCGAGCAGAGGGCTGGACTAGAGGACCTCCAGGGTCCCAACTGTCATTCTATATTCTATAAAGTTCAGAAGAGAAGGGTTGATGTGATAGCAATATTGCAGTATTTGTGGGGCTGCCACAAAGGAAAGGGGTTATTGGAAACTCATCAAAGGAGAGAAGCAACCTGGAATTAAGAAGACATTTTCCTCATAGTGGGAACAATTAACCAATGGAACAGATTGCCACCAGATGTTTTTCGTCATCTGGAGGTTTTTAAGAAGAAGCTTGACAACCATTTGTCTGGAAATAGTATAGGGCAGCAGTTGCCAACTGGTGGGCCGCGGCCCACAGGTGGGCCGTAAGAAAATTTTGGTGGGCCGCAGAGAAATCTCACCCCCAGAGCACCCCTCCAAAGCAATTAATCCAGGCTGCGCAAAAACACAAGGCTGCTTCACTCACATGGCCCGCGGGAGCCCTCCCCGCCCACTCACTCCTTATCCGACAAACTTGCCTGCTAAATTGCTGTTTTTCCTTTTTCCGGCCATCATCTGTTCTGCTGGAGATTTAGATTAGCTAGGAAGCAGGAAATGGTTGGATTTCTTGCTTTCTAGCTAAGCACAGCCGAACCCCCCTTAGGACTGAAGGTTTGCTTGCAAGCAATTTCAGTGCAGACTCATGGCAAGCAAATTTGAGAGACTGAGCTAGCCGATGGCAGATAGATAGATCACTGAATGATTCTGTGAGCAACTCAATCTGCCTGCCTGCTTTGCCTGATTTTGAGTAAAAGTTGCTCTTTTTTATAAAAAAATCAATATTTATATAAATATTTATAATATTTACATACAAGCCATGCCCAGCCAGTCACATGACCACCAAGCCACAAAATAGGCCACACCCACAGAATCGGTTAGTGGTCCCTGGGATCTAAAATTATGAGTTTGATGGTCCCTGAAGTCTAAAAGGTTGGTGACCCCTGGTATAGGGTGTCCTGTTAGAGCAGGGCGATTGGATTAGAAGACCTCCAGGCTCCCTTCCAGCTCTATTCTGAAGTAAATTGGAAAAAAGAAAGAATCCAAACTAGCTACTTTATTGTTCACTGCCAATAATACAGGAATCTCCCCAGCCTGGCAACTCTTACTTGGGAAAGACTAGATAAGGCATAGATAAGGCATGATAGGGATGGGGGAGTGATCAGATCTTGCCCTCCTGTGGGTTAGGGTTAACGATTGTTCTCTAACACAAGGAATGGATCCTCACCCAGCTACTTGTCCATCAAGTATGGAAACCAAGTGTCAGCCTGGCTGTTCAGACCCAAGCCTTGTTCAAATGAAACAAACACAAACTCTGTATAAAAGCAAACCTTTTTTAATGCGGCGCTGGGAATTCAGGATATTCCCAGCCAAAAGACGTATAAACCTAATTGTCTGATATCAAAAGCCAGCCCTTTCAAGGTTGCAAAAGGCTGCCCAGAACAGAAGACTAATTACCGATTAAATATCCACTGACAGAAATTTCAAAAACAAACCGGAGTAAGCAAGGCTTCAACAAGGACTCTGAGTCTAAAGAACGTCTTTGCTTCCTGCAAAGAACACATCCCCGAGGGCTGGCTTTTATCCCTTATGGGAGGGGCCATCACCTTCCAGCCTTGCTCCCGAGTCGCCCGTGCTACTGCAGCTGCTCTTTCCTTTGAACAGCCCTGCGTGCACGCGCCCTGGGCACAGGCTCCTCGGGGAACTCTTCCTCACTGCTGCCAGCCTCCACAATCTCCGAAGGCAGCACTCCACTCCCTGAAGGTCCTGGCCCCCTCCCTGCCTCACACGCAGGCCCCTCATCCGAGTCCTCCCTCTCCGAGACCTCAGCCGTCTGCAACCGCTGCCGGCGAACCACAACACTGGCCATCTTCTCTTTCTTTCAGCTTGCTGCCAGTTGCCATGGAAATGGAGGTGGGAGGGATCAATGGACATTGGGATGGGGAGGTGTGCAAGTAGTGTGAATGTGGCATTGCTGAGAACCGACAGGGAGGCTTGGCCTGAATAGAGGCCAGAGGGCTGTTTAACATCTTCAAGGCCAACCATGCTAGAAACGGCATTCACGAGGGCAGCTTGGAGCACTTGGACCAGAGGCGTTCTCAAAATAACTTCCTGGCCAATGATTGGACTATGTTAGCTAGCCTGACTCCTGGGAGGTGGGCCCTGGGGGCTGTTTTCAGTTTGTCTTTTCGCTTCAGACCTTGCCTGACTTTTGCTGCATTCAGTTCTTCCTTAGTGAAAGTACTGTTTCTCTAAATCTAGGGAGTCGAGGGTTTTCTTTCCTGGGGATTGACAGAGGCAGCACTGACAGCTGATGTGTTGTAGTACCATGATTGATTGATTGCAGTATGTTACAGAGGTGGTATTCAGCCTGTTCTGACAGGTTCTGGAGAGCCGGTAATGGAAATTTTGAGTAGTTCGGAAAACCAGTAAATCACACTTCCGACTGGCCTCGCCAACCCCATCTCTTCTCCGCCTCCCATCGAGTCCCAGCTGATCGGCTGGGTCTCGTTTGGTTGCCCTGCCCAAGAGAACAGAGCTGGAAAGCAGGTTAGTGGGGTGGGGAGGGAAGGGGGATTTTGCAGTAACCTTCCCCAGCCACGCCCATCATGCCACACCCACCAAGCCACATCGACAGAACGGGTAGTAAAAAAATTTTTAATCCCACCACTGATATAGATAGACAGACAGACAGACAGACAGACAATATAGATGATAGGTAGATAGACAGACAATATACATGATAATGATATTCATTAACAATAGACAGAATAGACAGACAATATAAATGATAGATGATAGATAGATATAAATATATATTCATTAACAATAGACAGATAGAAATGATAGGTAGACATAGATCAGAGGAGGTTTTCAGCTGGTTCTGACCAGTTCTGGAGAACCAGTAGCGGAAATATTGAGTCATTAGGAGAACCAGCCAATCCCGCCTCTGACTGGCCCCACCAACCCCATCTCTTCTCCACCTCCCATTGAGTCCCAGCTGATTGGCTGGGTCTCCTTTGGTTGCCCTGCACAGGAGAACGGAGCTGGAAAGCAGGTTAGTGGGATGAGGAGGGAAGGGGGATTTTGTAGTATAACCTTCCCCTGCCACGCCCACCAAGCCACGCCCACAGAACCAGTAGTAAAGAAAAAACTTGAATCCCACCGCTGATTTGTTAGTATTTCAAAATTACAGAGGTAGATTTTCTCTGTGACTTCTATCCCCCAAAGCTAAACTATGTTTCCCCACCAGTTCAGACGGAATTCAAATGGCATCACCAGGTCTCTTAACCACGTCAGCTTCCGAGTTCAATGTTAATGGAAACCTCGAGGGTAAAACAAAAAACCAGCCAAGTGGCAGATTCTGGGTCGGGAAGAGATGCCGGCTTCATCCCTGCCCTCGAGGCTTCTGGGACCTTTTTGAATCCATTAGCCCTCATCTGCTGACTCCTAGGATTGCCTCCGCTAGGCTAATGGCGGTTCTAATTAGCAGCGAATGAAACATGGCAGGGGAGAGGAGCTGGGGTCGGTATTAAAAGAAAAGCGTACGTTGGCTTGATAACTCCGACCGATGGGAAAGTTAAGAAAAGGAGAATTGTGGGGGGGGGGAGGGGGACATGAGAGCAGTACTCCAATATTTGAAGGGCTGCCACCCTAAAGAAGAGGGGAGTCCAGAGAACCAGAACTAGGCAGGACAAAAAAAATGAAAGGATGGAAACTAACCAAGGAGAGAAGCAGGGATGGGATTCAAATTTTTTAACAACTGGTTCAGGGGGCGTGGCTAGGTGGGCGTGGCCACGAGACTGGGTGGGCGTGGTTTTCTTTTTTTTTTTTTTTTGCAGCAACCCCCCCCTGCTTTTTTTGCCTCCTGGGCCTCGGGGATGCCTCCTGGGAGAAGCAGTAAGACAGCGAGGGGGATCCCAGCACAGCTGATCATCGGAACAGCTGATCGTCCTCTCCTTCCTTCCTCCTCTCCTTCCTTCCTTTCTCCTTCCTTCCTTCCTCCTTCCTCTCCTTCCTCCTTCCTCTCCTTCCTTCCTTCTTCCTCCTCTCCTTCCTTCCTTCCTTCTTCCTGGGAGAAGCAGTAAGACAGCAAGGGGGATCTCAGCACAGCTGATCATCAGAACAGCTGATCGTCCTTCCTTCCTTCCTCCTCTCCTTCCCTCCTTTCTCCTTCCTTCCTCCCTCCTCTCCTTTCTTCCTTGCTCCCCCTCTCCTTCCTTTCTCCTCCTCTCCTTCCTTCCTTCTTCCTAGGAGAAGCAGTAAGACAGCCAGGGGGATCCCAGCACAGCTGATCATCGGAACAGCTGATCGTCGGGAGGGGAAAAAAGAAATACCTTAAGGAGCGACTGGGCAGGAGAGAACGCAGTCCGCGATGTTATGCATGCGTGATAAGGACTGACTGGGTGGGCAGGGGCGGGTGGAGAGGAGTGGGGCCAGCCAAGGGCACGATTTGCGCAGAACAGTGGTGGGATTCAAAAATTTTTACTACCAGTTCTGTGGGCGTGGCCTGGTGGGCATGGCAGGAGAAGGATATTGTAAAATCTTAGACAGAGGTGGGATTGGCCGGTTCTTCGAACTACTCAAAATTTCTGCTACCTGTTCTCCAGAACCGGTCAGAACCGGCTGAAGACCACCTCTGGTGCAGAATCATAACAACCGGTTCTATAGAACCAGTTCGAACCTGTAGAATCCCACCCCTGGAGAGAAGCAACCCAGAATTAAGGAGCAACTTCCTGACAGTGAGGACAATTAACCAGTGGAACAGCTTGCCACCAGAGGTCATGGGAGTTCCATCACTGGAGGTTTTTGAGAAGAGACTGGACATCCACTTGTCTGAAGTGGTATAGAGTTTCCCTGCTTGAGCAGGGGGATGGACTAGAAGACCTCCAAGGTCCTTTCCAGCTCTATTCTATTCTAATTCTAATTCTAAGTCAGTGTTTCTCAGCCATGGCACCATTAAGAGAGGTGGATGTCAACTCCCATAGTCCTACAGCAGTGGCTGCAACCTTCTGGCAAGCGAAATCAATGAGGTAGCCAGATCTGCTTAATAACCGTGTTACCCACTTAACAACGGCTGTGATTCACTTAACACTGTGGCAAGCATGCGTAAAATGGGCAAAACTCGCTTAACAACTGTCTCACAGCATCAGACGTTTCGGGCTCCATTGTCGTCATAGGTCGAGGACTACCTGTACATGAATCTAGTCGGCTAACAATCAAAGCTAAATTGGCAATGGATAAGGGTCAATGGAATTCATAAAGGGCTGGACTTGGAGTCTTTTGTGACAACGCAATGATTCCCAACTGATGACACATTTGACCCCCACCTTCCAGCTCAACCTCTTCTCCTACAGTACATAAGCTGCCCACATGGACTGAGTCAAGGGTGGCTTGTGTGAACCAAGAGATAATTTTTCACCAAGACGTTGAGAGTCTAGAAAAAGTGTAGAGAAGGGCAACCAGGATGATGAGGGGACTGGAGGCTAAAACATATGAAGAACGGTTGCAGGAACTGGGCCTAGTCTGGTGAAGAGAAGGACGAGGGGAGACAGGAGAGCATCTTCCAATATCTGAGGGGCTGCCCCAGAGAGGAGGAAGGGGTCAAGCTATTTTCCAAGGCACCTGAAGGCCAGACAAGGAATAATGGATGGAAACTGAACAAGGAGAGATTCAACCTGGAAATAAGGAGAAACTTTATTGACAGTGAGAACAATCAACCCATGGAATAGAAGTATCCTTTGTAAGTTGTGGGAGCTTCATCCCTGGAGGCTTCCAAGAAGAGGCTGGACTCCCATCTTTCAGAAATGATGTAGGGTCCCCTGCTTGGGCGGGGGTTGGACTAGATGACCTACAAGGTCCCTTCCAACTCTGATTATCTGTTAAGATGGTGGAGCAGTGCCATTTCTGAGTCTTCTTGTTTTCTATTCTCTTTGCATATTCTGTATTTTTCAGGAAGAGGAGCATCCAATTTTACTCAGTTTTTCTGTTTTTCTTTCCCCCACTGTACCTACCCAACCCCATCTGATCCTGACCACATTGCACAGCTTTTCCTGGATGATGCCAAGGTCAAGAACTTCATCACGTGTTTCAAAGGTAATAATGTCTACTTATTCCACCCCAGATTACAGATCTTTTGAGGGAAGGTTGGGACACTGGGGATAACAGATTAACAGAACAACAGAGTTCTGAGCGACAACCTATGTTATTCTTATACACATAAACAACTTACGTGTATAAGAATAATCTTATTTTGATTCGTCGTATTGCCACATGGTTATGCAGAGAAAAGTAACTGTTGTGCAATTGGAAACGGCCTTTGGTGCCATCACTAAAAAAGTTTTCTCTAGAAAAGTTTTCCTTCTTCGTGGCTCAAAGGCCACTGCTTGCTGTTACTGCTAGCTTTACAAACAAGAATAAGTGATCTTCAAGAGTAAAGGTGCAAGCCATTTTCAATCAGGAAAGAAAGGCATGTATTCTATTGATAAACGATAGTTGTATCTTTATATTCACTTTAAGAATCTTCTGTATTAGAACATGAATCCTACTTCAATATTTCTCTCCCTCCCTCCCCCCTATGTATGTATGTATGTATGTATGTATGTATGTATGGCATTCAGCTTTGTTCAGATATTTTCCCATGTCTTTATAGTTGAATTTTTAAAGTTGTAGTGATGTTTCGGCAGAATCTCACCTGCCATCATCAGTCTCGTGTATTGGGTTCCTCTTCGTCGTGTGTGTCCGGCTTTCGCAGCCGTTTCTGTTTTAAATTTGGTGCTGGCCTTGTGCTTTGTTTGAATGGTTTTTTTCTTTATCCTGATTCGTTGGGAGTCTTCGTCTGTGTTTATTGGTCTTGGAGGTTTTTTTTTTGTTTGTGAGTGCAGGTTTCCAGATAATTGACAGTCTGCGCGGAAGGCAGAGGAGAGGAGGGAAGTGGAAATCTATGGGCTGGTCCTTGGGACGGAAGAACCACCGCTGCTAGCGAAGCCCCACCCTAGCTCTGGGGATAAAAGGCAGGGGGCGGAGATGAATAGATGTAGCAGACAACTCTTCATGTCCCCTGCCAGACTGACTTGTTAGCTTGCAGTGGGAGAGAAACTTTTTTGCTGAGGAGAGGAGAGCAGTGGAAATCTACGGGCCGGTCCTCGAGATGGAAGAGCCACCACTGCTAGCGAAGCCCCACCCCAGCTCTGGGGATACAAGGCAGGGGGCGGAGATGAATAGGTGTGGCAGACAACTACTCATCTTCTGGATGGATGGACTTGTTAGCCTGCGGTGAGAGAGCAACTTTTTGTCGGGGATGCCGGTGCTCATAATAAGGGAATCCTTAGAATAGAATAGAATAGAATAGAATAGAATAGAATAGAATAGAATAGAATAGAATAGAATAGAATAGAATAGAATTCTTTATTGGCCAAGTGTGATTGGACACACAAGGAATTTGTCTTAGTGTAAATACTCTCAGTATACATAAAGAAGGAACATTCATTAAGAATCAAGAATCATAATGTACAACACTTAATGATAGTCATAGGATACAATTTGTATCAACATCAAATCATACTGGGAAACAGGATACAAGCAACAAAGTTACAGTCACAAGTGGGAGCGGATGGGTGATAAGGAGTGATGAGAAGATTAACAGTAGTAGTTGAGTACACTTTGTAAATAGTTGAACAGTGTTGAGGGAATTATTTGTTTAGCAGAGTGATGGCTTTAGGGAAAAAACTGTTCTTGTGTCTAGTTGTTCTGGTGTGCAGTGCTCTATAGCGTCGCTTTGAGGGAAGGAGTTGAAACAGTTTATGTCTGGGATGGGAGGGGTCTGTAAATATTTTCACAGCCCTCTTTTTGACTCCTGCAGTATACAGGTCCTCCATGGAAGGCAGATGGGTGGTAATTGTTTTTTCTGCAGTCCTAATTATCCCCTGAAGTCTGTGTCTGTCCTGTTGGGTTGCAGAACCAAACCAGACAGTTATAGAAGTGCAGATGACAGACTCAATAATTCCTCTGTAGAACTGGATCAGCAGCTCCTTGGGCACTTTGAGCTTTCTGAGTTGGCGCAGAAAGAACATTCTTTGTTGTGCTTTTTTGATGACCGTTTTTGATGTTAGGTGTCCATTTTAGGTCATGTGATATGATAGAACCTAGAAATTTGAAGGTCTCTACTGTTGATACTATGTTGTCTAGTATTGTAAGAGGTGGTAGTATGGGAGGGTTTCTTCTAAAGTCTACCACCATTTCTACGGTTTTGAGTGTGTTCAGTTCCAGATTGTTCTGGTTACAACATGAGGCAAGTTGTATAACCTCCTGTCTGTATGCAGATTCTGTCAGCTGGTGCTCCATTCAATATCCAAGAAAGAAACACTTAAACTCCATTTTGTTAGAGTAAAGATATCTTTTACTGGAAATCAAAGTGGTAGCAACAAAAGAATCTGAAGAAATGAGCGCGAAAACACATATACAAAGTGATGGCAACGTTCCCACCCCCAACAGTCCATATTGCTCCTCCAATGAGGAAGTATGCATAGCATCATGTGGGCATCTTCAGGTGGTGATGAGGCCTCTGTCCGTTGACCTTGGCATAGTTTGATAAGGAGTCGCAGTTGCGCATAGCAAGGAATAGAAAAGCAAGGAATAGAAACTTAAGTAAAACTCCCCCTCCCCTAGATATACAGTTTCGTTTCCTACACACTCCAGCACGCTTCCCAAATATATCATAGCCCATTTCCCCCCTCCCGTTACTTATGGCAGCCGAAAGATGCAAAGCAGAGAAAAAGAAATAAAGGAAGAAATCTTGAGCTTGAGATGGTCTCCTTCCAACACTTCATTGTCTCGAATGAGACCAATGACTGTTGTGTCATCAGCAAACTTCAGTATTTTAACAGATGGATCATTTGAGATGCAGTCATTGGTTATGTAGGGAGAAGAGAAGTGGAGATAGCACACAGCCTTGGGGGCCCCTGTGCTGATTGTACAGGTATCGGATGTGATTCTGCCTAGCTTCACCTGCTGCTTCCTGTCTGTTAGGAAGCTTATGATCCACTTACAAGTGTGTTCAGGTACCGCTAGTTGGTTTAGTTTACTTAGAAGAGTGTCTGGAATGATGGTATTGAATGTTGAACTGAAGTCTACAAAGAGAACCCTTGCATAGATATTTGGAGATTCGAGGTGTTGTAGGATGTAGTGCAGAGCCATGTTAAAATTGCTTTAAATATAGCGGGTTTGGTGTGTTTGGGGAGCTGGGTCGGAACATATTTGTCAGAGTATTGATTTACAGAGACATAGTTAGCAGAGTCAGTGAGTAGGCTTGGTAACAGACCAGCCAATGGGAGCTGATCTGGAAAGTGAAACTAGAAGTTCTCTCTCTGTTTTGTTCCTGTTGCTGAAGTTGCATTTCTGCTCTGCACTTGCAACACGTTTCCGTTTTGAGTTTGCTCCATGTTGGAGAAATCTACAACCGGTTTGTAAAAATCTACTTAATATGTTTATAAAGACGTTAAATGAAGCACCAGCCATCTGTGTTTATTTTTCTGGCGCTGAATTTACGCTGCAAAATTCTTGAGCAGGTTATGGGCCCAGAGAAAAGACTGAATCGTAATGAAAGCTGAGAGACCGCCTGTTTTAAAAGTAAGAAACACGGCAAGAGGCTTTGCAGGATGGCAAAACTCTGGACAACATTGCTTTGCGGGGCCCCTCTGGCTTCTCACCCCAGCCCCCTCTGCCCAACTCTTGCCCCACTGACCGGCCTCTGCTTTCCCTCCCTTCCTACAGACAAGCAGTTCCTGGTTTTCTTCTTCAAGCAGCTGAAGCTGAACCACAGCGGCCGCTACGAAGACTCCTTCCCTTACCTGTCGCCCTGCGGCCGGGAGCACAACTACATCCGTTGCGATGACCGGCCCATCGTCTTCACCCACCTCCTGGATGGACCTCCGGGCCAGCAGTCGCTCTCCTTCTGCGGGGGCGCAGACCGCCTGGCTGTGCCCTTCCAGCCAGAGAAGCTGGTCATGTTGGCCGAGAACGGGCGGGTCTATCACCCGGGGCCAGAAAAAGCTGGCGGGGTGGGATTGGTCAAGTCATCCTTGGCCTTTGAGCTGAGCCCTTGCTTTGAGTACCAAGACGGACCAGGCCAGCCGCCCACTCATTTTCGCTGGCAGGAGAAGAGGTACCCTCTCACCAACGAGCTGCTGCGGCTGATCTGAGGCCGTTGCAGAGCGAGGAATGCCTTCCAACACTCAGAGGTCTCCTTGTTGGCGCTGTTGGTTTGACAGAAACCAAAACTATGTCCCTTCTGGGTACTTGTTTATCCTAGGAGACCATCTCAAGAAGGTCTTGGGCGTCCTTGGCTTGATAGAAACCCAAACCACGTCCCACCTGCCATTCCAGGTGCCTCGTTTATCCAAGGAGACCATCTCAAGAAGGTCTTCTCGTTGACCCTCTTGGGCATCCTTGGCTTGATAGAACCCAAACCACGTCCCACCTGCCATTCCAGGTGCCTCGTTTATCCAAGGAGACCATCTCAAGAAGATCTTATTAGCCCTCTTGGGCGTCCTTGGCTTGATAGAACCCAAACCACGTCCCACCTGCCATTCCAGGTGCCTCGTTTTTCCAAGGAGACCATCTCAAGAAGGTCTTCTCGTTGACCCTCTTGGGCGTCCTTGACTTGATAGAAACCCAAACCACGTCCCACCTGCCATTCCAGGTGCCTCGTTTATCCAAGGAGACCATCTCAAGAAAGTGGCTGGAAGCATCCATCCAGAACTCCAGTAGGGCAAGGATCCTGGACTAAGTCTGTTGGAATAAAAATCATTTTATGGTTTGTGAGCAGGACTGGTCTGTGTTCAGGCAATTGCATGGCTTAAATTCAGGGCCTTCTCACTTCCCTGGGCTCGCTCCATGGACAACCAAGTGTTGGTTTTTAGCTGTGTGACGAGTGGTCTGTAAATGTAATAAATAAATATAAACAAACTAAAGCCAAATTTTGCTTAGCAGCCGGAAACTCAGCTGGCAGATGAGTAGCTTCCTCAAATGCGGGCAAGATCTCTGGGGCAGTCTTTCTTTATCTTGGACTCTCTAGAACAAACTCACCGTAATTGTCATAGAAACCTGGGGCTGGAAGGGACCTTGGAGGTCTTCTAGTTCAACCCCTGCCAAAGTCAGGAATCCTTATACCACCCCAGTCAGATGGCTGTCCAGTCTCTTCTTAAAAACCTCCAGTGATGGAGCATCCACAACTTCTGGTGGCAAGCTGTTCCACTGGTTAATTGTTCTCACGGTCAGGAAATTTCTCTTTGTTTCCAGGTTGCTTCCCTCCTTCATCGTACATCTGAGTATAGAATAGAGAATAACAGAGTTGGAAGGGACCTTGGTGGTCTTCTAGTCCAACCCTCTGCTCAGGCAGGAAACCCTATAGCCACCAGGTCAAATAATTGCCCAATCTCTTCTTAAAAGACCCCAGTGATGGAGCGCTCACAACTTCTGGAGGGGAGCCATTGCACTGGTTAATTGTTCTCACTGTTGATAAATTCCTCTTTAGTTCTAGGTTGGTTCCCTCCTTCATTAGTTTCTATCCGTTGCTTCTTGTCTTCCTTTCTGGTGCCTTGGAGAATAGGTGGACCCCCTCTTCTCTGTGAGAGCCCCTCAAGTATTGGAAAATGCTCTCAGGGTCTCCCCTGGACCTTCTCTTCCTTAGGCTAAACATAGCTAGTTCCCTTAGCCGTTCAGCGTATGATTTACCTTAATTAAAAATATTGTTCTGCTGGCTTTCAGTTCTGTTAGAAATGCAACTTCCTGGATGACCGTCCAGTTTGGCCAAAGCCCTTTGACAGCCTGGCAAAACCCCAGAGCCCAAGTCAGCAAGTTGTAGTGTTGATGGGAGGGAGGGAGAAATTTAAGGAAAGTCCTTCTCGTTTGCTTAGCTTGAGCTGAGTTTTTCTGGACTGTTGAGCCCCCCTGGAATAGTTTATAACAGGGGAGTCCAACTTTGGTAACTTTGTGGACTTCAAATCCCACAATTCCCCAGCAAGGGAGGGAGGGAGGAAATGAGGAGGGATAGGAGAGGGAGGAAGGGAAGGAAGGAAAGAAAGATGGGGTGTGTGTGTCAGAATTCCAGCGATCCCCTTAATTAAATCATGAGCCAAACATCGAAAAAAATTCAAAGTATTTATTAGGAGCGACATACTGGCATGATCTGTATGAAGGCGACTCTGAGATTGCGGAGGGAGGGATAGGAAAGGGAAGAAGGAAGGAAATAAGGGATGGATAGATGGATGGATGGATAGGGAAGGAAGGAAGGAAGGAAGGAAGGAAGGAAAATGAGGGATAGGATGGAGGGAGGGATAGGAGAGAGAGAGGAAGAAAGGAAGGGATGGAGAGAACCTTGGCCACTTTAAGCCTGGGGGGACTTCAACTCCCAGAATTCCCCAGCCAGCTGGCTGGGGAATTCTGGGAGTTGAAGTCTCCCTAGGCTTAAAGTGGCCAAGGTTGGAGATCATTCCATTCCAGAGAACAAGGGATCGTCAGAAATCTGATTTTTTTGAACCAGCGGCCTTCCAGCATTGTCTCCCAAGCCTCGGCTTTTGTGCCAATCATTGGTAATAAAGAGCCATTCAAAAACCAGCATCCAGTAAAATATACATTTGAAAAACAACGCAGCCAAATGAATTGATACAGAGCGGGTTTTTTTTTTCTTTCCTGGAGTCAAATAGATCAGCTCCTAACACCGCAATTTTTTAAATTTCGTTTTATTTTCACCTGTGCCTGTCTGTCCATGTGGAAGAAAGAGAGAGAGAACAGAACAGAAAGATAAATCTTTAATAATGACCGGAAGGCACAACGGACCATCAGTCCGAATTGTTCCTATAAAAATAGCATCATTAACCAATTGATCCGGGCGCCCAGGATGCCTTCGGCTTTGATTGCAACGCATCAGGGCGGGTTTTTCTGTTGTGCACGGTTGATCCATTCACGATGCAGAAAACGCTTCTGGGCGGGCGTTCCATCGCACACGTGAATACAAAATACAGAATAACAGGAGTTGGAAGGGACCTTGGAGGTCTTCTAGTCCAGCCCTCTGCTCAAGCAGAAAAAACCCTACATCATTTCAGACAAATGGCTGTCTAATCTTAAAAGCCTCCAGCGATGAAGCAGCCACAACTTCTGGGGGCAAAGCTGTTCCACTGGTTAATTGTCCTCACTGTTAGGAATTTTCTCCTTTAATTCCAGATTGCTTCTCTCCTTGGTGAGTTTCCATCTGTTGCTTCTTCTCCTGCCTTCTGGTGCTTTGGAGAACAGCTTGACTCCCTCTTCTTTGGGGCAGCCCCTCAAATACTGGAATGCTGCTATCATGTCACCCCCTAGTCCTTCCTTTTATGAAACTTGACATACCCAATTCCAGCAACCGATATTCATACATTTTATCCTCCAGTCCCCTAATCACCTTCTCTGCACTCTTTCATCATCTCTTTTTATATTGTATTTTATATTTTATATTTATATTTTATATTGTAGTGACCGAAATTGGATGCAATACAAACACACATACCACAGTGGAGCGTCTGGGCCCTTCCTCAGTTGTGCAGTTCAGGGGATTTGAGGTTGTTGGGGGGGGGGTTTGTCTTTTTTTGCAATATGCAGATGTGCACTGGCAAGAGGAGAGAGACTATATTGCCATGGTAACAGAGATGTAACTGTTTTGACCATACAGGTAATCCTCAACTTATAACAGTTCATTGAGTAACCATTCAAAGTTAAAACAGCCCTGAAAAAGGGGGACTTATGGGTGTTTTTCACACTTAATATCTGTGTTAGCATCCCCATGCTGAAAGGGCAATCTGTTCTAGCACTGATGATGTTCCCTAGTTGGAGAACATCAAGGGCTCCTCCTCCTCCTCCTCCTCCTCAAAATATAACACTGATTATGTTACCTAGTTGGGTCATGTAACGTCTGCAAGAAAACAATCAAGCTCAGAGAGCACCAAGGACCCCACGACCCCACAGTCCTCCTTCTCAGTCCTTCTCCGCCACTGCCTCCTCCTCTCTCTTTCTCTTCTTCCTCCTCCCTGCAAACGAACCGCACTCTCTTGTAGAACTGACGATGTCCTTCTCCTCCCCTCTTCCTTATTTGTCCACTCCTCCTCCCCCTTTTCCTCCTCTTTTTTCTCCTCCTCCTCTTCCTCCTCTTCTAGTAGCTGGTCCACACAACTTAAAGTTATTTAGTTTGCTATGGCAGCTAAAAAAAATACCAGCATTCCCTCAACAAAGGTTTGACTTTGAAATAAAATTGATTACTCGAAAAAGGTACATCCAGACTCCTGATTTTTTTTTTCTCCTTTCCTATCAAGTTATTCACTTTTTGGATTGTGGAGTGAGAAGGGATTTTCTAAGATCAGCTAATCCAGTCATGTATTCCCTTTAAGCTACAATTCTCAAATACCAGCTCCTGGGTCAAATAGGAAATATATTACAGTATTGTATTTTGTTTTAAGCATCCTCGGGTGAAAAACAATAGCTGTTTCTAGGGAAGTTGAACATCCCATATGTCCCCATATTATAAAAATATAATGAGAATAAAACAAAGTTGAAGTCTGCACACATAGCATTAGCAAGATGCTGCTAGATATGTGTATGTGGGTGGGTGTGTATATGTGTGTGTGTGTTTTCATAGATTTTCACGAGTACAAGTGTGCAGGTCTTGGCATGTTCAGGTCTTTTCCCGATACTCTCAAACTTAACACGGGAAAACACGCCAAGACCTGCATATATATATATCTGCATTGTGGCATTTTTGCCTTCTGGGCCCGTGGGACTACAAAACCCAGTGACAAATAGGTTTCTAAATGTAACGCTGTGTGTGCATAAATTCTGGAGTGCCTGCTAAGCAGTCTCTTATAACAGCCGCTACAGCAACTTCCTTGATGGTTTAAGAAGGAAGGCCGGAAAACCAGCTGAACTGGATTTGGCCTCACATTGCAGAGGGTGGAGCTGGATGACCCTTGGGGGTCCCTGACAGGTGAAACAAACCCCACAGTTTTCGGTGGTATGAAAATAAGCAAGAGGGTGGAATCAGGGTCAATGAAAGAAAAATGTACAGTACCTAGTTAGACCAGAGTTTCTGAACGCTGGCAACTTTAAAGATGATTGGACTTCAAACGGTTTGGTAGGGCCCAAAACAGGCAAGGACCGAGGGAAGTTGGCGTCTGGGGTGAAGGATTTTGGTGCTTGGGGTGCTGTTAAGGAACAAAAGAGGGATGGACTAGATGACCTTCAGGCTGATTCCCGCCCCAGGATGCTGTGGACTTGGGAGTTGTCCTCCCTGGGGGCCAGTGGAGCTGATGAGGTGGGTGTTCAGCTAAACCAGGTGGGAATCTGAAGTCTGTTGCTTCTCCCCAGTTTTGTAGACCCATTGAACCCTGAACTAAGCCCAACCATCCCCTCCCCCAGCTTGGTACCAGGCCCGGGAGGGTGGATGGGAATTGAGGGTGTCGCAGAAAGGAGTTACTGGTCTCAAAGTTCTAGGTGGTTCCATCAATCCATCCATCCGTCCATTCATCAATTTCTCAATCACCAATCCGTTCATTCATCCATCCAAACATCCATCCATCCATCGATCCATCTATCCACCCATTCTTCCATCTAACCAGCCATGGATTCATCCATCCATCCATCCATCCATCCATCCATCCATCCATCCATCCATCCATCCATCCTTCCATCTATTCAGCCATGGATTCATCCATCCATCCATCCATCCATCCTTCCATCTATCCAGCCATGGATTCATCCATCCATCCATTTCTCCATCAATCCATCCACCTATCAATCCATCCATCCATCCACCCATCCTTCCATCTATCCAGCCATGGATTCATCCATCCATTTCTCCATCCATCCATCCATCCATCCTTCCATATATCCATCCATGGATTCATCCATCCATTCATTACTCCATCAATCCATCCACCCATCAATCCATCTATTCATCCATGGATTCAACCATCCATCCATTTCTTCATCCATCCACCCATCCTTCTATTCATTTATCCATGCATCCCTCCATACATGCATGCATTTATCTATTTCTCCATCCATCATCCATCCATCCTTCCATCTATCCATCGATGGATTCATCCACCCACCCATCCATTTCTCCATCCCTCCATCCCTCCATACATGCATGCATTTGCCTATTTCTCCATCCACTCATGCACCTGTCCTTCCCTCTTCCCTCCCTCCCTCCCTCCATCCATCCATCCACCCATTCATTTATCCATCCATCCATCCATCCATCCATCCTTCCCTCCCTCCCTCCCTCCCTCCTCTGCCCCGGCCCCGGCGGCTGTCCAGGCGGGGCTGGCGGCAGCGGCGGCCAGGAGCCTCCGGGTGGGGAGGGGGGGGGGGGATGCTCGGCGGGGAGGGGGCGGCGCTGACGTCACCGGGCGGGCGGGGGGCGGCGGCGGCTGGCACAGGAGGCAGAGCCGGGCACTCGGCGGCTTCCCAGGCGAGCCGGGCGGGCATCCCAGCAGACCGAGCCGGAGCCGGAGCCGGAGCGAGGCCGCCGATGCCATGGAGAGCCGTGCGGGGCAGGTGAGGGCGGGCTCCGCGGCGCTGCCTCTCCCGGAGCCTCGGGCAGGGCGATGCCCGCGGTGGGCGCGGGCAGGGCCGGGGGCGTCTCCCCGAGGGAGGGAGCCTGGGGGGGGGGGGCACAGGCAGATGGTGGGCCGCCGGGACTCCCGGCCACTAGAAGGCACAGGGCACCGGATGGGCCAAGTGCCCAAGGAGCCCCCCCTCACTTGGCGCCTAGGGAAGGTGGGTCGCTTCTGGCCCTGGAAGCCCAGCCTTTGCCCATCATCCCCAGCCAAGGCAACCCATTTCGTAGAAGAACCGATAACAGAAGGAACAGAATAAGGCAGGCGGAAGGGGCCCTTGGAGGTCATCTAGCCCAGGCGTCCCCAACCAAGGGGAACCCTGGGGTGGGTGTGCGAGATGATATTCCAGGTTTAGAAGCTGCCAAATTATCTTGTATATGCATAATGAGGGCTCTGTGTGTGTGTGTATGTGTGTGCATGTATGTATGTATGTATATATGTATGTGTGTATATATATGTATGTATGTATGTATATATGTATGTGTGTATATATATGTATGTATGTATATATATATATATATATATATATATATATATATATATATATATATATATATATATATATGTAAGTGTATGTATATGTGTGTGTGTATGTATGTATGCAGGTCTTGGTGTGTTCAGGTCTTTCCCGTGTAAGATTGTATGTATGTCTTACACGGGAAAAGACCTGAACATGCCAAGACCTGCATACCTGTACCCGTGAAAATCTATGAAAACAAATATGTATGTATGTATATATGTATATATGTATGTGTATGTATATGTATATGTGTGTATATATATGTAGGTATATATGTATATGTGTATGTATATGTATACATACACATACATATATACATATATACCTATATATATGCATGCATGTATGTATGTATATATGCGTGTATGTATATATGCGTGTGTGTATATGTATGTATATATACATACGTATGTATGTATATATGTATATACTTATGTTTGTGTATATGTATATGTATGTGTATATATGTATGTATGTATGTATGTATGAATGTATGTATGCAGGTCTTGGCGTGTTCGGGTCTTTTCCCGTGTAAGATTGTATGTATGTCTTACACGGGAAAAGACCTGAACATGCCAAGACCTGCATACCTGTACCCGTGAAAATCTACAAAAACAAATATGTGTGTATATATATATGTGTGTGTGTATGTATTGTATGTGTATGTATGTGTGTGTATATGTATGTATGTGTATGTGTGTATATGTATGTATGTACGTATGTATAATTATTGACTTTCGTAAGGGGTGCGAGGATATATCAGGAGAGTTCCAAGGTATAGAAAAGGCTGGGGACCCCAGATCTAGTCCAAGCCTTTGCTCTGGCAGGAAACATTTGGGGGATTCACCCATCAAGAAGTCCTATCTTTATCTTGTGGCGGGGAGTTCCATCACTTCGCGGTGCTCTAAGCCAAGGGCCTCCAACCTTAGCAACTTTAAGCCTGGCGGACTTCAACTCCCAGGATTCCCCAGCCAGCTTCACTCTAATGCAGCTTTGCTGGCTGGGGAATTCTGGGAGTTGAAGTCCACCAGGCTTAAAGTGGCCAAGGTAGGAGACCCCTGCCCTCAGCCCTCCTTCTGGGGCTCCAGAGCTGCTGGGGCCCCTTCTGGGAGGGCCAGCTCCCTTCTTAAGAATGGGGGAGCAGGCTTCAAGGCCCCCAGAAGGAGAAGGCCCTGGCCAGATGCCCATCCTGGAGATGCCCCCAAGGCTGGTCCCCAAGGCGTTGAAAGGTGGCATCTCTGCCCAGCCAGACTTCTTTCTGGGCTCTGGGGCATGGATGGGATTCAGGACAGATCATCCTCGACTTACAACTGTTCATTCAGTGAATCACTGCAATCGTTAGGCTAGTCACCCAGCTGGGAAGTGACTCTGGGTTCCCCATTTAAAAAGGGGGGAAAAACCAAACTGAATAACTGAAAAAAAAAAGATTTATGACCCTTTTCACACGACCAGTGGTGGGATTCTACCTGGTCGGACCAGTTCTATGGCATGGCATGTGGGCCATCCAACTGGCCTGTGTTGTGCCTTCGCCTAATTTTTGGTAAGTTGCTATTTTTCCTTTTCTTCCCCTCCGACCATCAGCTGTTCTGCTGTGCCGGGAGATTTAGATTAGCTAGAAAGCAGGAAATCGTTGGATTTTTTGCTTTCTAGCTAATCTAAAAGCAGAGCTGAACCTTCCTTAGGACGGAAGGTTCTACTTTGCAGTGCAGACTCAGGTAGCAGATGGCAGATAGATAGATCTCTGAGTGAATCTGTGATTCTGCGAGCAACTCAATCTGCCTGCCTGCTTTGCCTGATTTTGGGTAAAAGTTCTCTTTTTTTAAATAAAAAATTCAATATTTACATACATGGTACGATGTGAGTTAATTTTGTGAGTTTGTTTGCTAGCAAATTTTATGAGTGCTTGCTAGAAAATTTTATGTGACAGACTCAGGTAGCAGATTGCAGATAGATCTCTGAGTGAATCTGTGCTTCTGTGAGCAACTCAATCTGTCTGCCTGCTTTGCCTGATTTTGAGTAAAAGTTGCTCTTTTTTTTAAATAAAAAAATCAATATTTACATACATGGTATGTTGTGAGTTAATTTTGTGAGTTTGCTTGCTAGCAAATTTTATGAGTTTGCTTGCAAGCAAATTTTATGTGACATACTGAGCTAGCCGATGGCAGATAGATCGATTTCTGAATGAACCTGTGATTCTGTGAGCAACTCAATCTGCCTGCCTGCTTTGCCAGATTTTGGGTAATTTTTTTTAATAAAAAATTTTTTTTAATAAAAAATTCAATATTTATATATTTTCAATATTTACATTCAAGGCACGCCCAGCCAGTCACGTGACCACCAGGCCACACCCACAAATTAGGCCACACCCACAGAACCAGTTGTTAAGAAATTTGAATCCCATCCCTGCTTACGCCCTTTGCAGTATCCCCACAGTCATGTGATCAAAATTCAGGTGCTTGGCAACTGACTCGTATTTATGACGGTTGCAGCATCCCCGTGGTCCCCCTTTTGCAACCTTTTCACAAGCAAGGAAGCCAGATTCACTTAACGACCGGCTCACTAACTTATCAACTGCAGCGATTCTCTGAACAACTGTGGGCAGAAAATGGGGCAAAACTCTCTTTACAAACGTCTCACTTTAACAACTGAAATGCGGGGGCTTCCATTGTGGTCGTAAAGCGAGGACTCCCTGCATTCTGTACAAAACCGAACCGGGAGGTGCCTCGTTCTTTTTCCTGGACTGAGATGGAGGAGCTCCTGAAAGCTGCTGGGTAGGGATCCCCAAAATGGCCATTTTAAGACTTGTGGGACTTCAACTCCCAGAATTCTGGGGAATTGGCTGGCTGGGGAATTCTGGGAGTTGAAGTCCACATGTCTTTAAACTGCCAAGTTTGAGAAACACTATCCTAAAAGGACCCAAAAGTAACCCACATGTTATCACTGAAAAGTAAATTATTTGGATGCATCCCCATAGCCAGAATGAGCCAAGCTCAGATTTCAGGCTGCTTTATCTAACTCAGGAGTCCCCAAACTTGGCCACTTTAAGACTTGTGGATTTCAGTCCAATATCTTTTAGCTTCAACACATGTCCATCATCACATATAGTAATATGTTCCAGGCGTCTGATGACATTTCCAACACTTCGCCAATTTATATTTGAACATCTTTGCTATTCTTGCAGAGGGGTAGATGCCACCTGTAAAACACCTTATACAAATTCTCTTTATATGTTGTTGACATTGTTAATTTATAGTTTCTGGTCCATAATTTCTGCCATTTTTCCAAATCTATCCCATATCCCCCAAATTTTTCCCCCAGGTAGTCATCGTTTCTTTAACTTGTTCTTCTTTTAACTTCACTCCTAATAAATAAGCATGTCATTTTTTAATCATCCTCTCATCAGTACCTGTGAAGATTTTATCTAACTCAGAAGATTCTTTATCAAATCCTTCTTTCTTGCTATCTTTGTCGTGTCTAGAATGTATTTGCGCATATGAGTATCAGATCGTGTTTATTCCTTGTTCATCTGACTCTTGCTTTGTTTTCATTCAAGATTTCACTCTAAATCTGACTATATATTCCGTTTTAAAAACAATTGGATATGGAAATGCCTCTATGGTTGATAGCCAGGCGATAGAAGCTTCTCCATCCCCTGCTTCTTCTGTTCAGCATGAAATCTAGAAGTTTGGTGGGTTGACCAGACCGCCCCCTTTGGGGTCTGCGTGGTATGGGGGAAAGGGAGACCCCCCTGCCAAAGATTTCCACCCCTAATTCCACCAGCGGCTTTCAAAGCCCCAAGGTCACTCTGGATATCCCTGCCCCGTGATGGGGTTTGCTAATCACCTGTCATGCTTGATCCACTGTAATCTCAGAACGAGTATTCTTGATAAGCCCCTGTGATGAAGGGGCTGATCGGTTTTGCACGTAATCCTGCCCTATCCCTGGAGGATCAGAGTGGATCATAATCGTGTACGTCACACACTGTATCTGCCTCTCTTTTGAAAAGCCTTCCCCCCCACCCCCCCAAGTGTCTTGACTGCCATTCTGAACCCCATGGGAAGTCCTTGGGGTAGCTTGATGTTGTTCTAGCTTTCAAGTGGGGGAACTGAGGCAGAGGGAGCTTCGTATATGGCAGTAAATCAATATATAGTTTTCTGGGCGCTTACGGAGGTTGATTTTTAGCTTGCAGACGTTTCACGACCCAACTAGGTAACGTCATCAGTGTGATAAAGGAGTGAAGTTTGCAGAGAGGAGGAGGAAGAAGGAAGAGGAGGAGGAGGAATGGAGGGAGGACTGTAGAATCCTTGATGCTCTCTGAGCTTAGTAGTTTTCTTACAGACATTTCATGACCCAATTAAGTAACATCATCAGTGGTAGGAGGGAGTGAAGTTTGCATGGAGGAGGAGGAGGACTAGGGAGTCCTTGGTGCTCTCAGAGCTGGGTTTTTTGCTGGCAGACATTTTATGACCCAATTAGGTAACATCATCAGTGGCAGAAGGGAGTGGGGTGTGCAGAGAGGAGGAGGAAAGCTAGATGCTCTCTGACTGTGGTTGTATTGTGGCAGATGTTTCATTACCCAAGTAGGTAATCCCTGCTTATCTGGGTGTTGGTTGCTGGAGAGGATGCATATATATTATCTTCTTTTGGATTTGGGCTTAACTTGTGTTCAACAATTGATGCAATTCGCCCAGGGTGGACTAGAAGACCTACAGGGTCCCTTCCAATTCTGTTCTTCTGTAATTTCTGAAGCTGTGAGACAGCCTCCCCCACCCCTGGAGATATGGGGGTTCCATCACTGGAAGTTTTCACACAAAGGTTGGGCAGCCATTGGTCGGGGAAGATTTGAGGCTTCCTGACTTGGGCAGAGGATGGACTAGATGCCCTCCCATGCTCTTTCCAACTTTGGGATTCTAGGAACCCAGCTGGTACTAACCAAGAAATGAATCACGAGGGAAATGAATAGCGATTCTTTCCTTATTTGAATTTCTTGTTCGAAATGCAAGGATTGGCAATCAGAAGGATTGGCGTTGTGTTGATTGCAAGAAGAAGGCAGTTTGGGGTCAACATTGGGATGACAACATAGAGGCCTTGATGGGTGCCAGACTCTACCTCGACTCATTCAGAGGGAAATATTTCAATATTTGAGGGGCTGCCCAAAAGAAGAGGCAGTCCAGCTATTCTCCAAAGCCCCAGAAGGCAGGAGAAGAAGCAACGGATGGAAACTCATGAAGGAGAGAAATAACCTGGAACTAAGGAGAAATTTCCTGACAGTGAGAACAATGGACCAGTGGAATTGCTTGCCACCAGAAGTTCTGGGTGCTCCAACACTGGAAGTTTTAAAGAAAAGATTGGACAGCTACCCAAAGGTGCTTTTTTCAAGAGGCAGCTGGATTTTCTGGTTTTTCTTTGAAGACGTTTCGCTTCTCATCCAAGGAGCTTCTTCAGCTCTGACTGGATGGTGGGGGATGGAAGGATTTATACTCCTTGCAGACAGCTGGTCATTTGCATCCTTTTAGAGGGTCCTTGAGGCCACCTGGAGGTTTATCTATGTCCTCAGGGTCACCTGAGTGGTGCAAATGGGTGTGGAGCCTCCTCCATACTCATTTGCATGAAAACATCTGCAGAAAACATCCTGCCCCCATTTGCATCACTCAGGTGACCCTGAGGACATAGATAAACCTCCAAGTGGCCTCAACAACTTTCTAAAAGGATGCAAACGACCAGCTGTCTGCAAGGAGTATAAATCCTTCCCTTCCCCACCATCCAGTCAGAGCTGAAGAAGCTTCTGGGATGAGAAGGGAAATGTCTTCGAAGAAAAACCAGAAAGTCCAGTTGCCTCTTGGAAAAAGCACCTTTGGGACAACCATGACCAGGAGGACGGAGAATATCCGTAGACGATTGAACAGCCACTTTAGTTAATTTTTTTTTTTTAGTATTTATTTGATTTGTCCATCGCTTACAAGATACAGGTATAAGAATAAATATAGTTTTGAATACACGAGATAGATACTTATAAGAAAAATAAAAAAGAAACACTAGGACAGGGACGGTAGGCACATTTGGTGCGCTTATGCACGCCCCCTGCAGACCTCTTAGGAAGGGGGGGGTGAGGTCAAACTTGTCTCCTGCTTGAACAGGGGTTGGACTAGAAGACCTCCAAGGTCCCTTCCAACTCTGTTTTTCTGTTGTTCTGAAAGCGATGTCCTGACTGAAGGGTCCTTTTGTCCTTCTGCTTTCTCCTGTTTGCTAGTGCTATATTTGGCTCTCTAGCTTTGCGCCCAGCGTGCCAACCCAGCACGTGATGGAGCTTGGCCTGGGCAGCATGCCAGTCCCAACCGTTCCAGCCTCTTGGCTCAGCTTGAGGTGCAAATGCAGTAGCGTTTCAGTGGACTTGAGGGTGCTTAAAGGGCTTAAAGCAAAGAGTTCAGTTGAAGAAGAGGAGAGAATGGGGGAGAAGAGCCATGGTCCCTACTAAGCTAATAGACCCCCTTGGTGAGGCTCAGGGGCTTAAACCCAGATATCTGTAAACTATCTGTGGTCTCCTTATTGCAGGTTCATTTTCTTTTTTTTTAACTTTTTTTTTGCTTTGCTCAGATTAACAAGAGTTGGAAGGGACCTTGTAGGTCATCTAGTCCAACCCCCCCCACCCACCCAAGCAGGAGACCCTACACCATTTCTGACAGAAGGCAGTCCAGTCTCTGCTTGAAAGCCTCCAGGGATGAAGCTCCCACAACTTCTGAAGGCAACTTCTGTTCCAGGGGTTGATTGTTTTGTCAGAAAATTCCTCCTTATTTCCAGGTTGAATCTCTCCTTGTTCAGACCCCTTCCTCCTCACTGGGGCAGCCCCTCAAATATTGGAAGATGCTCTCCTGTCTCCCCTGGTCCTTCTCTTCCCTAGACCAGCCAGGCCCAGTTCCTGCAACCATCCATATATGTTTTAGTTTCTAGTCCCCTAATCATCCTAGTTACTCTTCTGTGCACCCTTTCTAGAGCCTCAACATCTTTTTTTATAGTGTGGTGACCAAAACTGGATGCAGGACTCTAGGTGTGGTCTTACTAAGGCTTTATAGAGTGGTATTAGCATCTCCCTTGATCTCGATTGTATCCCTCTGTTAATACAACTTAGGATTGCATTGGCTTTTTTGGCTGCTGCTGCACACGGCTGGCTCCTATTTAGCTGGTTGTCCACTCAGACTCCGAGATTCCTCTCCCAGTTCCTGCTATTGAGCCTGGTTTTGCCCAGTCTATATGTGGACTTTTGGTTTTTCTTGCCTAAGTGTAGGACTTTACTTTTTCTCTACGTTGAATTTCATTTTGTCAGATAGGGCCCAGGGTTCAAGTCTGTCAAGATCCATCTGGATCTTGAGCCTATCTTCTTGGGTGTTGGCTATTCCTGCCAGCTTAGTATCACCAGGAAATTGGATGAGTTCACCTTCTTTTGTTGAGGGTTGCCAAGGCAACGATAGGAACTTTACAACTGGTGGACTCCAATTCCCAGAATTCCTGAGCCAGCTGGCTCAGGAATTCTGGGTGTTGAAGTCCACAGACTACAGTTGCCCACTCCGGGCCTACAGGTTGCTATGGCAACAGGATTAGAGGTCCTTTCACCCCATTGCAACCATTTCCGATCTGAAAGAAAGAGATTTCACATTGATTGGGTTGGTCAAGGCTTACAGGTGGTCCTCGCAATCGATCCCCACACATTTCTGTTGTTAAGCGAGGCATTTCTGAAGCGAGTTTTGCCCCATTTTTACCACCTTCCTTGCCACGGTCGTTCAGTGAATCCCTGCAGCTGACCTGTTAGTCTCACGGTCATTAAGTGAACCTGGCTTCGGATTGCCCTAAAGGTACTGTCCAGCCATCTTGGGGTGACTTGCCTCGATTTCTCTTGTGTTGGGAGCCCTGTTGCAATGTTCTCTCTCTCTCTTTCTCTCTCTTTCTTTCTTTCTGTCTTTCTTTCTTTCTCTCTTTCTCTTTCTCTGTTTCTTTCTTTCTCTCTTTCTTTCTCTTTCTTTCTCTCTTTCTCTTTCTCTCTCTCTTTCTCTCTTTCTCTCTTTCTCTCTTTCTCTTTTTCTTTCTCTCTCTTTCTCTCTCTCTCTTTCCCTTGTTTTCTCTTTCTCTCTCTCTTCCTCCCTCCCCCTCCCTCCCTCTCTCTTTCTCTCTCCCTCCCTCTGAAACTCCTCTCCCCTCCCCCCTCTCCCTCTCTCCCTTCTCTCTCTCTCCTCCTCTCTCTCCTCTCCTCTCCTCTCCTCTCTTTCTCTCCCTCCCTCCCCTCTCTTCCTCCCTCTCTCCTCTCCCTCTCTTTCTCTCCCTCCCTCCCTCCCTCTCTTCTCCCTCTCTCTCCTCTCCTCCCTCTCTCTTTCTCTCCCTCCCCCCCTTCTCTCTCCCTCTCTCTCTCCCTCCCTCCCTCTCTTCCTCCCTCTCTTTCCTCTCCTCTCTTTCTCTCCCTCCCTCCCTTTCTCCCTCCCTCTCTCCCTCTCCTTCTCCTTCTCCCTCTCTCCTCTCCCTCCATCTCTTCCTCCCTCTCCTCCTCTCTCTCTCTCTCTCTCCCTCTCTCCTCCCCTTCTCCTCTCCCTCTCTCTCTCCTTCTCCCTCTCTCCCTCCCTCCCTCTCTTCCTCCCTCTCTCTCCTCTCCTCCCTCTCTCTTTCTCTCCCTCCCTTCCTCCCTTTCTCCCTCTCTCCCTCTCTCTCTTCTCCTTCTCCCTCTCTCTTTCTCTCCCTCCCTCCCTCCCTCCCTCTCTCTCCTCTCCTTCTCCCTCTGACACTCTCTCCCCCCCTCTCTCCTGCAGCTGGTCTAGGATGGCCCCGGCGAAGGTCTCCCTTCTCTGCCTGCTGCTGCTCGGGCTCCTGGTGTTCCAGGCGCACGTTTGCCCCGTGCCTTGCCGCTGCTACAGCCTGACGGTGGAGTGTGGCTCTTTGGGGCTGAAGGACATTCCAGGGAGCATCTCCCCCACCACCCAGGTGAGGCCACCGGAGCCCAACAGAACAGAGAATGCAGATTGTAGAATCTAGAATATTCTTTATTGGCCAAGGGTGATTCGACACACAAGGAATTTATTTATTTTATTTATTTATTTATTAGATTTTTATACCACCCTCTCTCCCCAAAAAGGGACTCGGGGCGGTGTACAGCCAGATAAAAATAGAAACAAGATATAAAAAATCGTACAGTTAAAAGCAATTTAAAATGATTAAATTAATGGCCGAGTTATAAAATTATCAAAATGTATAAAAACAGGTAAAAATTTAAAATACCAAATTTAAAACCCCACAATTAATTACTGGGCCAGGCCGGCCTATTGACAAAAGTGGGTCTTTACTGCACGCCGGAAGGTCTGAATGTCTCTGGTGCAGAAGCCCTCAGTGTGCATACAACAATCTGTCCCAAAGCTGCTTTTTTTCCAAAAGACAACTGGACTATCTTGGGTTTTTTTTCTTGAAGATATTTCGCTTCTCATCCAGGAAGCTTCTTCAGTTCTGACTGAATAGTGGAGAATGGAAGGGTTTATATTCTTTGCAGTCATCTGGTGGTTAGTACTCTGAAGGTCGGTCATTAGCTCTCTCAGTGTCGTAGAGGCCACTCGGGGGTTTATCTCGGAGCGTTCCACACCCAGAGTGCAAATGGGCGTAGAACCTTCTTGGAACTTTCTTATAGACTCTCAAGAGGGCGAACGAGCAGCTCAAGGTGAGAAGATCCTTAAGACAGGGAGAAGGACCCCACAGTTCTCCTCCTCCTCCTCTCTGCAAACCTAACTCCCTTCTAGCACTGATGATATTCCCTAGTTGGGTAATGAAATGTCTGCAAGAAAATAGCTAGGCTCAGAGAGCACCGAGGATTCCCTCCTCCTCCTCCTCCCCCCCTACCCCTCCTTCTCCTCCTCCTCCTTCTCCTCTCCAAAACCTCCAATCCTTTTCACACTGATTATGTTACCTAGTTGGGTCATGAAACGTCTGCAAGAAAACAACCCAGCTCAGAGAACACCAGGGATTCCCTCCTCTTCCTCCTTCTCCTCCTCCTCCTCCTCCTCCTCCTCCTCCTCCTCCTCCTCTCCACAAATCTTACTCCTTCCTGGGACTGATGATGTTCCCCAGTTGGGTCATGAAACGTCTGCAAGGAAACCACCAGGCCCCAAGGATCTCCCAGGGTTGTTTAGGTCAACCAGGGAGCTGCGTCCCAGCCTTGACCGCCTCTGGCCTTTGTCCCTCCTTCCCTCCCTCCCCGGGCAGACCATCTTCCTGCAGGACAACAGCATCACCCAGATCCGCCAGCAAGACCTGGCCTCCCTCCTGGACCTCCGCTATCTCTACATGCAGAACAACACCATCTCCGCCCTGGAGCCCGGCGCCTTCCACCCCCAGAACCGGCTGCTGGAGCTGGCGCTGAACGGCAACCGCATCCATCTGATCAACAGCAGCATCTTCAAAGGCCTGGAACACCTGCGCGTCCTTTACCTCTCCGGCAACCAGATCACCCGGCTCCCCGACTTCACCTTTTGTGAACTGGAGGTGAGGCTGCTTGAGGGTCTGGGGGAGGTGGGTGGGTGGGTGGGTGGGGGAAGCCGGAGAGCCTTCAGCCTCCACGAACAGCAATATCTGGAAACTTGTAAGCCCTTGTGTCGGGGTTCCAAGGGACTTCCTTGCCCTTTCCTTTCTTCTTACCTAACCTTTCCTCTTCCCTTCCCTTTCTCTCTTTTTCTCTTTCTCTCTTTTTCTTTCTCTTCCCTTTCTCTCTTCCTTTCTTTTCCTTTTTGCTTTGCTTTGCTTTCTCTCTTTTTCTCCTTCCCTTCCCTTTCCCTCTTTCTCTCTTTTTCTTTCTCTTTCTCTTCCCTTCCCTTTCTCCTTCTCTTCCCTTCCCTTCCCTTTCTCTCTTTTTCCTCCTCTTCTCTCTTTTTCTTTCTCTTCTCTTCCCTTCCCTTTCTCTCTTTTTCTCCCCTCCTTCCCTTTCCCTATTTTCTCTCTTTTTCTTTCTCTTTCTCTCCCTTCCCTTTCTCTCTTTCTCCTTCCCTTCCCTTCATCTTCTCTCTTTTTCTTTCTCTTATCTTCCCTTCCCTTTCCTCTTTTTTTCTCCTTCCCTTCCCCTGTCCTCTTTCTCTCTTTTTTCTTTCTCTTTATCTGCCCTTTCTCTCGTTTTCTTTTCTTCCCGTTCCCTTTCTCTCCTTTTTCTCCTTCCCTTCCCTTTTCCCTCTTTCTCTCTTTTTCTTTCTCTTTCTCTCCCTTCCCTTTCTCCTCGTTTTTCTCCTTGCCACTTACCCTTTCCCTCTTTCTCTCTTTTTTCTTCTCTTGCTCTTCATTCCCTTCCCTTTCTCTCTTTTACTCCTTCCCTTCCCTTTCCCTCTTTCTCTCTTTTTCTTTCTCTTTCTCTTCCCTTTCTCTCTTTTTCTTTCTCTTCCCTTCCCTTTCTCTCTTTTTCTCCTTCCCTTCCCTTTCCCTCTTTCTCTCTTTTTCTTTTTCTTTCTCTTCCCTTCCCTTTCTCTCTTTTTCTCCTTCCCTTCCCTTTCCCTCTTTCTCTCTTTCTCTTCCCTTCCCTTTCTCTCTTTTTCTCCTTCCCTTCCCTTTCCCTCTTTCTCTCTTTTTCTTTCTCTTCTCTTCCCTTTCTCTCTTTTTCTTTCTCTTTCTCTTCTCTTTCTCTTCTCTTCCCTTTCTCCTTTTTCTCTTTTTCTTTCTCCTTCTCTTCCCTTCCCTTCCCTTTCTCTCTTTTTCTCCTTCCCTTCCCTTTCCCCAGGGGTAGGATTCACATCATTTCACAACCGGTTTTCTGCCCTAATGATTTCTTCCAACAACCAGTTCATCCAAACTGCTCAGAAAGTTAACAACTGGTTCTCCTGAAGTGGTGCAAACTGGCTGAATCCCACCACTGGCTTTCTCTCTTTTTCTTTCTCTTTCTCTTCCCTTTCCCTTCTCTCTTTTTCTCCTTCCCTTCCCTTCCCTTTTTCTCTTCCTTTCTTTTTTGCTTTGCTTTCTCTCTTTTTGGGGATTGTCGTGTGTGTGTGCATGTGTTTGTGTGTGCATGTGTGTGTGTGTGTTGGGTCTGGTCTCTGGGTGTTATGTGAATTTTTTCATTGTATGCGTATACTTATATATGTACAGTGACAATAAAATTTATATTAAAAAGTTATTATTTATATTAAAAATTTATATTAAAAGTCCACAAGTCTTACAGTTGCCAACTTTAGAGACTCTTGTTCTATGATACAATGTCAGCTTTGGAAGCCATCTTAGCACCAGACGCTTCCACACGGCCACCTTCTTCAGCCTGGGAAAATGGGAGTGGGGAATTTCTTGGAGTGTATGTGGTTAGACGTAATAGCAATTTTTTTCTAAGTCAAGGTCATGTTATCTCTGCACCTGGGTGAGAGGACATTTCAAGTTGGGACGAATGGTGATTGGGGAGGCGATGCGATGATGGGTGCACTGGGTGTATTTGTAATTTTTTACTTATTGCAAGGAAACCCAAAACTTTCAGATTCGGGATTCCCCAGATGTGCCAGTTTACTATCCAAAATAAAAGAAGATGCCTGTCTCAGAGTTATTGGTTGGAGGTTTTGTGGAACGCTGACATACAAGGAGGAAGGAGTGGGAGAGCCGGAGGCTTTTCTGCTGACTCTTGTTTCCCCTTCGCAGAGGCTGCAGGAACTTCACCTGCAAGAGAACAGCATCGAGTCTCTGGAGGACCAAGCGCTGACTGGACTGACCTCGCTGGCCTTACTGGACCTCAGCAAGAACAACCTGCGGACCATCAGCCGGGTGGCCCTGAGGCCCCTCATCAGTCTGCAAGTGCTGAGGCTGACAGGTATGTCCCAAGGGAGCCCTGCAACAGGCCCCCGTTTCTCCTGGGCGAAAGAAAAGCTGGGGGAAAGAGACGCCCTTTGGGCAGGTGGGGAGACATCTCAGCAGAAAGGGCTGAGAGAAATCTGGAACTTCTCAGGACTTGGATAGAAATAGAAATAGGAATGGAATAGGAATAGGAATAGGAGTGGAATGGAATAGAATAGAGTAGAACAGGAACAAGAACAAGAATGGAATAGAATAATGAAATGAAGAATAGCACAGAACAAAACAGAACAGAACAGAATAATGGATTGAAGAACAGAACAGAATAGAATAAATATTGGAAGGAATAGAGTAGAGTAGAATAAAATATGGAATATAGAATAAAGAATAGAATAAGAATAATAGAATAGATATTGGATGAAGAATAGAATAGAATAGAACAGGATAAATATTGGATATAGAATAGAATAGAACAGAATGGAATAGAATAGAATAGAATAGAATAGAATAGAATAGAATAGTGCAATGAAGAGTAGAGTAGAATGAATAGAATAGAATAGAAGCTAGAATAGAATAGAGTAGAGTAGAATAGAACATTAGAATAGAGTAGAATAGAATAGAATAGAATAGAATAGAATAGCATTCTTTATTGGCCAAGGAAGGAAGGAAGGAAGGCAAAAGAGGGGGGAGGAAGGAAGGAAGGAAGGAAGGAAGAAAGGGAAAGGGGGAAGGGAGGGAGGGAGGGAGGGAGGGAGGGATGAGGATCAGGATCCTGCTCGATCAGGAGACCCTATGCCATTTCAATCAGAGTAGAGCCAGAAGGGGACTTTGGAGGTCTTTTACTCCATCCTCCTGTCTATATCAATCCAGACGAGGGGCTGTCCAGCCTTTTCTTCAAAACCTCCCATTGAACTCCTGTTGACGCGGGATGCTTGTTGGTTTTTTCTTCCCCCGGCAGAGAATCCATGGCGATGCGACTGCGCTCTGCACTGGCTCAGCAGCTGGATCCGAGAGGAAGGCCAGAGGCTCCTGAGTCCCCAGGACAAGAAGATCGAGTGTTCGGAGCCGCCCCGCCTGGCCTACCAAAACCTCGCCGACGTCTCCGGCAACAGCTTGATCTGTATCCCTCCCGTCGTGCAGGTGCAGCCGCTCGAGGTCACGGCCCGGCTGGGCGACGACCTGCGCGTCTCCTGCCAGGCCTCGGGCTACCCGCAGCCCCTGGTGACCTGGCGTAAGCTGGCTCACTGGCGGGCCGGAGGTTCCCGGGGAAGCCGGACCCGCCTGCCCAGCGGCAGCTTCGAGCTGAGAGAGCGCAGCCTCGGGGAGCGCTTCGAACAGTCGGACACCGGCAGCGGGATGCTCTTCCTGAACAACGTGACGGTGTCCCACGCCGGGAAGTACGAGTGCGAGGCCTCCAACCCCGGCGGGATGGCCCAGGTGGTCTTCCACCTCCTGGTGAACCTCTCACAGCAGCAACAGCAACAGCAGCAACAGTCGCAAGGCTCCGCCGCTTCGGTCGACATCAGCCAGGAGCCTCTGTACGACCTGGAGAGCATGGATTTCCACGCCCTGGGCATGGCCACCCAGACGGCCATCGCCGTGGCCATCTCCCTCTTGGCCCTCGTGGCCCTCCTGTTGGTCATCATGATCTACCGGAAACACCGCAAGCGGAAAAAGGCCAAGAAGGAGGAGAACATCCTGTACGTCAACGACTACTCCGACGGGCCCACCACCTTCGCGCAGCTGGAGGAGTACCGAGACGAGAGGGGCCACGAGATGTTCGTCATCGACCGCAACAAGCCCCTCTTCGCCACCTACAAGGACCCCCAGGGCCTGGCTGGGGTCTTCCCAGAGCAGCTGCAAGACCAAGCAACTCAGACGCCGGGAGGAGGAGGAGGAGGAGGAGAAGAAGAAGAGGCTCCCCAGGAAGGCAGCGAGCACTTTGCCAACCAGGGACTGTCGCTCCAGCCTCAGATAGCGTACGAAATCCACTGCTGAGTGGAGCTGTGGAAGCTGGGGGATGAACGGACTGCCTCTCCCCAATGGAGCTGTTTGCTTGACTTCCTCCTATCACCATCTGCTTAAGTTTTAGGGCCTTGAGTGGAAGGAACCTGGGACCTCTGGTGGAAACCATGCCACGGGTTGCGGAGACGACTCGTGTATGTTCGACGAGAGTTATGACCCTGTGGTTCCTTACATATGGGACATGTTCGGCCCTCACTGTGTTGATCATCCCCCTCCTGTTCTCCATTGTTCCCTGAAAAGGCTGTGGAGCAATTCACGAGGGTCCCTCCAGCCCACCTTCAAATCTGAAAGCCTAGCACACCTGAAGAGCTTTGCTAGAAGGGTCCCCTTAGGCCAGCTTCTCACTGTGATCCATCAGATTCCTCCAGGACACGCCCAAGCGAGAAAGGGATCCATAACACCTCCTCTTCCTGTCGTTCCTCAACACCATGGACTTGGAGGCCCCTTGCCCACCAAGCTGGACATCTTCAAATGTTTAGACCTGTCAAAAGCGTGATAGGACGGCTGATGGACAGCAGTGGATTCTGACCCCTGAACTTTTGCCAGCTGCCAACGGTGACCCTTCCTGGGCATTCTGCAACTGGACATAAGGTCCTGTGCACTGGATTTTTGGGTCACAGAAAAAAATGCAAGCTTGGGGAAAAATATCGCTGAAGGCTGAATGAGACATTCACTGTGCAGATTTGACCAAAACTCTGCAAATTTGACCCAGATTTCAGTGATGATGGGACAGCCTTTACAATCTCTTGCACAGGCTGAGTAGGACACTCAGTGGGGTTTTTTGGGGGGGCTTGCCTGTCATTTTTTTTTAAAGGATAAAAATTTGTATATCCCACAAAAAACCCTCTCCTTAACGCCACCTTACAGGTTAGTCCTTGCCTTACGACCACAGTGGAGCCCAAAATTTCTGCGGCTAAGTTATTAAGTGAGTTTTGCCCCGTGTTGCAGCCTTCCTCGCCACGGTTGTTACGTGATTCACTGCGGTTGTTCAATGAGTAACACGGTTGTGAAGCGATCCTAGCTTCCCTTCTTGACGTAGCTTGGTGTCAGAAGGTCACAAAATGTGATCGCTTGACCCCGGGACACTACAACCGTCCTAAACGCGAGTCAAATGGCCAAGCTGAATTTTGATCGTGTGACTTAATGGTCATTAAGTGTGAAAAACGGCTCTGGGTCACTTTTTGTTAGTGTCGTAACTTTGAACAGTCACTAAATGAAGGGTTGTAAGTTCGAGGACTACACTCCTCTGCCGGCGTTAATGTGACATCTCCTTCCTTCTCCTCACCAGTCCCCAAACCATGAAATCAGCTGTGTCCCAAAAACACAGACAACAACCTAGCTGTGTAGTTGCGCCAGGAACAAAATGGCTGCGCGGGAGATTTTTTTTTTCCCAAGCAAACAAGCCAATAAAATATAGCCAGCATCTCGTCACTGCTGAGGCTCTGTTGTCTTCTTTTAGGGACTTGGAGGCAGGGGATGATGGGGAAGAGAATCTCCGTTACACTGAAAGGTCCTGCTGGCTGAAATCTTTGCAGAGGTGCCCACTTCAGTGGTGGCATCTCTCTTAACCAAGTTGGTTTATTTATTTCCTTAATATTTATATGCCAACTTATCTCACTGTCAAAAACAGGGAACAAACATTAGAGCAAGAAATATTAAATAAACAGAAATTAAACAAATTGCAGCCCAAAGGATTTTGAGCCACGGTGGCGCAGTGGTTAGAGCGCAGTACTGCAGGGCTCCTTCTGCTGACTGCTGGCTGACTGCAGTTTGGCAGTTCGAATCTCACCAGGCTCCAGGTTGACTCAGCCTCCCGTCCGGGCAAGAGCAGGGGTGAGATTCAAATTTCTTAACAACCTGTTCTGTGGGCGTGGCCTAATTTGTGGGTGTGGTTTGGTGGTCATGTGACTGGCTGGGCGTGCCTTGTATGTAAATTTATAAATATTTATGTAAATATTGATTTTTTTTTATTTAAAAAAGAGCAACTTTTACCCAAAATCAGGCAAAGCAGGCAGGCAGATTGAGTTGCTTACAGAATCACGGATTCATTCTGCTACCTGTCACATAAAATTTGCTTGCAAGCAAACTCATAAAATTTGTTAGCCAAGCAAACTCAAAATTAATTCACAACAGATCATGTATGTAAATATTGAATTTTTTGTTTAAAAAAAGAGCAATTTTTACCCCAAAATCAGGCAAAGCAGGCAGGCAGATTGAGTTGCTCGCAGAATCACAGATTCACTCAGAGATCTATCTATCTACCATCTGCTACCTGAGTCTGCACTGAAAAATGGAAGCTTCAGTCCTAAGGAAGATTCAGCTCTGCTTTTAGACTAGCTAGAAAGCAAGACATCCAAGGATTTCCTGCTTTCTAGCTAATCTAAATCTCCTGGTACAGCAGAACAGCTGATGGTCAGGGGGGAAAAAAAGGAAAAATAGCAACTTAACCAAAAACAGGCAAGTTGGATGCCACGCATGTCAAGGAAGGAGTGAGTGGCGGGGAGGGGAGGGGCAGGGCCAGCCAGTGGCACAATTTGTCGGTTCTCTGAAGAGCGCAGAATCGTAACAACCTGGTAGAATCCCACCCCTGGGCAAGAGGCAGATTCTGTCAACCCGGAGCGGGGGTGGATTCTACCAGTTTGGACCGGTTCGAGAGAACTGGTAGTTCCGGTGAGCATTTGGCCCTGCCTACCCACCCCTGCTGTTTCCTATGCTTTATTTCTGGATTTTTAGAGCACAGCTGAGCAGTTTGCTGCAGTAGAAGGTAAGTATTAGAGCGGAAAATGGGCTTTTTTAGATGCTGTGCATGCGCTCACCGAGCCGGTTGTTACCCTGGTTGAATTGCACCCCTGTATAAACCACTTAGGGCTGTAAAAGCACCGTAAAGTGGTATATATGTCTTACGACTGCTACTGCTATTTGCCTGGTCAACATGTTCCTTTTTTTGGGTAACCTAACCATGTAGTTGTATTTCTCATTCGTTCTTTTTCGTTATTTATTTTATTGTGCTATTATCTTCTGTTCTTTTCTGTTGCTAAGCAGGAGAGTTGTCAAGTGAGCCCTGCCCAGTGGTGGGATTCCAATTTTTTTACTACCGGTTCTGTGGGCATGGCTTGATGGGCATGGCAGGGGAAGGATACTGTAAAATCTGCAGTATTTGCTGGTTCTCTGAATTATTCAAAATTTCTGCTACCGCTTCTCCAGAACTGATCAGAACCTGCTGAATTCCACCTCTGGCCTTGCCCCATTTTACGACCGTTCTTGCCACGGTTTTTAAGTGTATCACAGCAGTTAAGTTAGTAACGGGGTCATTAAGCAAACCTGGCTTTCCCCATGGATTTTGCTGATCAGAAGGGACGACCCGGGAACACTGCAACCGTCATCAGTACATGCCCGTTGCTAAGCGTCCAAATTTTGATCACACGACCATGCGGATGCTGCAGTGGTTGTAAGTGTGAACAACGGTGCTAAGTCATTGCTTTAGTGCTGTTTGAACTTCAAATGGTCACTAAATGACTCGGGGATTGCCTGTAAAGAAAACCGAGAAGCGCTCATAATTAGGCTCAATTTATTAGAACGCAAGCTTGCTTGTTAAGAGGAGGCAGGGAGACAGAGGTGGAAATGGGGCTTCTCCTTCGAGCCTCCAAGAGGACCGGTCCCCCCCGAAAATGTGTTAATCCGTATCCCCTTCGCTGAGGACCCCCACCTCCATCAGGTAAACTCTGGTTCGGTAACCCCGATACGCGGACTGGATCTTGATTGCCGCTGCTTCTTGGAGACGCAACGTTTGACGGACCCTCCAGCCCCGCCAGAAGGCCTGGATCAGGGTGGCTGCGCGTACCACCTGCCACATCTGCTTCCTGGTTTTGAAGACGCGCCTCTGGCCTTCGCCCATCCGGCGGGCCCCGTAGTTTTCGTACAACCAGTCGGAGGTGCCCTGGGGAGGCAAGCCTTGCTGTTGAAGCTGCTGCGGTTGGACGCTGGTGGAGGAGAGGCTCCGGGTGCTGTTGCGCTCCCGTGTCAGCCGGACGGAGGTTTGCGTGCTGGGGACCAGGCGCTGACTGACTACGAGGCTGGGTTCCCGACTCGGCCTCCGCCCCTGCTCTTCCGCAGGCATATGGTAGCTTTTGGAAGGCGCCTGATGGGAGAAGCGTGGCCCGTAACGGCGTGGCTGGCTGTACGCTGGGCCCTCCTGCCTCGAGGTGTAGGACATCCTTTGGGCATTCCTGGACGGAGAGACACTGGCGTGCCTGTCGCATTCACTGTCCTCCGCTTCCGATTCCGATGGCGGCCCTTTGCCCACGCCCACCAGCACACGGATGCTGGTGCACCTCCCGCAGCGCGGACACGTCTTGGGCTGGGAGGGCTCGGTGTCCTCTCGCTGGGCCAGGAGGGATGGGGATCGCGGTACTTGGCGTTTCCACTCCTCAGGGTCTCCCACAAGGCACTTGCGCCAATGTTTCCTGGGGTACGGGCCCACCCAGGAGGAGCTTCCGGGCATGTAGCTGGGATGGCCGTAGTAGGTCCCTGTTGGAACTCTTGGGGGACTGTAGTAGGTCCTCTGTGGGCGTCCAGGATGGTAAGTGGGGCTTCCTGCTTGGATCAAATCCCGTCGGGTACGGTATCCACGCCAGTGAGCTTGGATGGTGGTGGCTGCCCGCTGGCATTCAGAGAGGGCCTGACGAGTCATGTAGCCCCGATAGTGCGCCTGAATAATCTGGGCCGCTCTCTCCCGGTCCATCCTGGGGTGTCCCCAGGTTTCTCTCTCCCTCCCAAAGGAGGAGACGGAGGACGACCTTCGGCGCATGTAGACTTCTGATGGAGGCCCCTCCTGCCGCTGCATCGCACGGTACTCTCGAGTGATGTATCGCCGCCAAGCAGCTTGGATGGTGGAGGCCGCAGCCTGCTCCGTCATGATCTGCTTACGGGTGAGGTGGCCTCGCCACGTGGCCTGGATGGTGGTGGCCGCCTTGTCCATGAGCATGTCGAGCTCGTCCACGAGGAAGGAGGATCGGTGGCGGGAACGGCTGTTGCTCCGGGCTCTGACCTTAGCCAGCTGCCGGTCGTGGGGGTGTATCTTTTCATCGGTCATCTCCTCCTCCCCACTTGGGTAGCTGTAGGAGCACCAAGGGTGATCCTCGTAGGTCTCCATCTGGGGGTGGAGAACGTGAAACAGCAGGTGTTAGCAAGGAGGCACGGACCTACGGCTTCTAGAGGAGCACCGGGGACTGCTAAGTCCAATGCCAAGACAAGGAAGATCATTTGATTTACGGCCATGATAGCAAACCTATGGCACGCAGAGCCATTCGTGTGGGCACATGAGCCTCAGCCAAGCTTTCCTGCACTGCGCAGGCACACACCTCCAAGCTGATTTTCAGCCCGTCTGAGGCTGTTTTTGCCCTCCTGGAGGTTCGAGGGAAGCCCCTGCAGCCTTGGGAGGCCGAAAAACGGGCCTTCCGGAAATACTGGGAGTGCCAAAACGGGCCCATTTTTCAGCCTCCCGAAGCTGCAGAGGCTTCCCTCGAGCCTCCGGGAGGGCAAAAACAGCCTCAAACAGGCCAAAAATCAGCTGGGAGGCGTGCCCATGCACAGTGCACGTAAGGGGGCAGGGCGGGGGTATTGAGCATGCATGCGCGGGGGGTGGTGCATTGCATTGTGGGTGCCAGCACGCACACACATGCGCTATCGCACCGCACGCGCTTTCGGCACACCACAACAAAAAGGTTCACCATCACTGATTCACAGTTTCATTTGAAACACTTCTGTGACAAAGTCGTCTCCGTTTGATTGATTTCACCAGCCAGAAAACGAAAGGGGGAAAATCACACGTTCCCTTTGGTAGATGGCATAATAAAAAGGAAGAACGTTCTGAATTGCTCCCCTTATTAAAGGGAAAAGTAACAAAAGCGAATGCAAAAAACAGAGAGAATTTGTCGAAGGGGCCTCGGAGGGGGTGTAGGACAACTCAGAGAGTCCCAAGGACCCCACAGTTCTCATCTTTCTCCTTCTCCTCATCCCTGCCCACCTCCTCCTCCACTTCACAAGCCCTACTCTCTTCTAGAACAGATGAAGTTACCTAGTTGGGTAATGAAAGGTCTGCAAGAAAACCGTCAAACTTAGAGAGCCCCAAGGATCCCACAATTCTCCTCCTGCTCTTCCTCCCAAACCCTATTTCCTTCCAGAATTTGTATTTATTTTATTTCTCAATTGCTTACAAGATAATAGGTATAAGTATATACATAGTTATGAATACATGAAATGGGTACATATAAGAAACATAAAAGAAACAGTAGGACAGGGACGGTAGGCACGTTGGTGCGCTTATGCACGCCCCCTACGGACCTCTTAGGAAAGGGGTGAGGTCAATAGTGGACAGTCTAAGGTTAAAGTTTTTGGGGTTTGGAGAAGAAACCACAGAGTCAGGTAGAGTATTCCAGATATTGACCACTCTGTGGCTGAAGTCGTATTTCTTGCAATCAAGTTGGGTGCAGTTAACCTGGAGTTTGTATCTATTGTTTGCTCTTATGTTGTTGTGGTTGAAGCTGAAGTATTCATTGACAGGTAGGACATTGCAATGTATGATTTTATATACTAAGATCAGACGAAAGGCGGCATAGTTCTAGGTTTTCTAGGTCTAGAATTTCGAGTCTGGTGGCATAAAGTATTCTGCAACGAGTAGAGGAGTGGAGAACTCTTCTTGTGAAATATTTCTGGACTTTCTCAACTGTGTTAATATCAGATACGTAATGTGAGTTCCAGAATGATGTGCTGTATTCAAGTATTGGTCTAGCAAATGTTTATGCTCTAGTTAGTAGTGTAATATTAGTGTAATTGATGATGTTATCTCCAAGGTCCCTCTCACAGTTACTGTTTTGAAGCCAGGTTTCGCCTAAGCTGTACTTGTACCTTTGGATTTTTTTTTTCCTGGCCAGTTGTAAAACATTACTTTTCTCCACATTATATTCCGTTTTATTGGGTAGGGCCCACTGTTCAAGGCTGTCAAAATCTTTTTGGATCCTGAGCTTGCAGAATCACAGATTCACTCAGAGATCTATCTATCTGCCATCGGCTAGCTCAGTCTGTCACATAAAATTTGCTTGCAAGCAAACTCAGAAAATTTGTTAGCCAAGCAAACTCAAAATTAATTCACAACAGATCATGTATGTAAATATTGAATTTTTTGTTTAAAAAAAGAGGTGTTGGCTGTTCCTTCCCCTTTAGTGTCGTCTGCAAATTTGATGAGTTCCCCTTCTATTCCCTCATCCAAGTCATTTATGAAGATATGAAAGAGTTCTGGGCCTAAAACAGAACCTTGTGGTACTCCCAACACTTACTTCCCTCCATGTGGATGTGGTATCGTTAAGGACTACTCGATTATGGTTTGTCAGCCAGTTACAAATCCATGCTGTCTGTCCCATATGTTTCCATCGTAGCTTAGCAAGAAGTAGGTTGAGGTCTACTTTGTCAAGTGCCTTGCTGAAGTATAAATATATTATGTCCACAGCACTTCGCTGGTCTACTAATTTAGTCACTTTGTCAAAAAAAAATTAGTCACTAGTTGGGTTATGAAATGTCTACAAGAAAACCACAAAGCTCAGAGAGTCCCAAGGATCCCACAGTTCTCCTCTTCTTTCCCTCCAAAAAACCCACTCCCTTCTAGAACTGATGATGTTACCTAATTGGGAATGAAACGTCTGCAAGAGAACAACCCAGCTCAGAGAGTACCAAGGAGCCCAGAGTTCAACCCTGAGCTACAGATACTCTCTTCTATCAACCCGGCCTTATTGATTTTCTTGCAAAGGGTTCATATTTTGATCCATGAGAAGTTTTCAACCTTCCCTTCAACTCTTGTATTCCCAGAGCCTTTATTTCCTGAAATGCATCTTTGCAAGGAACTAGAATAGAATAGAAACCTGAGATATAATTCTACGGACCTACTTTAGTCAGGAACTTTAATGCACCTGGAACCTGCACTGTATATTGGACATTAACACGATTGAGCGGGTTCAGAGGTATTTCTCTAGAAAAGTTCTCCACTCCTCCACTCACAATATAATTCCTTATGTCTCCAGGCTCGAAATTCTGGGCCTGGACAATCGGGAATTGCGTTGCCTGTGGTCCGATCTAAGCATAGTTCACAAAATTGTCTGTTACAACGTCTTGCCTGTCAACAATTTCTTCAGCCTCAACCGCAATAATATACGAGCAAACAACCGATACAAACTCAAGGTAAACGGCTCCAAACTTGACTCCAGAAAATATGACTTCAGCCACAGAGTGGTCAATGCCTGGAATGCCCTCCTCGACTCTGTTGTTACAGCCTCAACCCCTCACAGCTTCAACCTCAAACTGTCTACCATGGACCTCACCGTATTTTTTTTTAAGTTGTATTTATTTATTTTTATTTGTCAATTGCTTACAAGGTAATAGGTATAAGTAAAAACATTGTTATGAATACATGGATACATATGAGAAAAAGAATACATATGCATATGCATATACATATATGTATACGTATGCGTACGCGTATACATATACATACATACATACATACATACATACATACATATATGCAGGTCTTGGTGTGTTCGACCCAGGAGATTACAGCACAAGACCCAGGATGTCAAAACAATAGAACTCAGAAGGTCATCACACAGCCCATTACCCAAGTCGTTACAACACAGGAGGCTGATAGACACACAGCCAATACCTCAGCCACACATGTTCTTAAGAAAAAGCCAGCCAATCTGCAAACATCAACTCCATCAACCAATCAAGAAAGGACAACACAGCCAACCTCCCCACCAGTATATATAGGGAGACAGCAGTTCAGATCACGCTTTACTTGCACAAGCACAAAGCCGAAAGCACCAGCCTGAAGATGGCGAGTGAGATCTTGTCGAAACGTTGCCCAGATAGTCTCAATCTTACACGGGAAAAGACCCGAACACGCCAAGACCTGCATACCTGCACCCGGGACGGGGACAGGGATGGTAGGCACGTTGGTGCGCTTATGCACGCCCCCTACAGACCTCTTAGGAAAGGGGTGAGGTCCATAGTAGACAGTCTCAGGTTAAAGTTTTTGGGGTTTGGGGAACAAACCACAGAGTCAGGTAGAGTATTCCAGACATTGACCACTCTGTTGCTGAAGTCATATTTCCTGCAATCAAGTTTTCCTAAGAGGTCCTTAAAGGGGGCCTGCATAAGCGCGCCAACTTGCCTACCTGTCCCCATTTATCTGTATTTACACCCTTTGTTCTTGTTTTTATGTTCAATGAGGGTTTAACCCTGGTTAGCCTAAGATCCCCGCCCTTTGTCTTCAGCCAAACCTACTTGAAATGTCAAAAGCCACGCCGATTGATACGATGCGCAAACCTGGAGGACGGGCTACTACCTTGATGGTTTTCTCTTTGGCCAATCTCTGAAAGGTTGAGCTGCGTTACTACGTGTTGGTCGGTGACCTGGTGAAGAGAAAAGAAGAGGGTGAGTGGGCAGAGGATGCTGCCCCCCGTGTGCCCTCTGGAAAGCTCCTGCATCGTTGGCAAAGCCAACCAAACACCGTATCTGTCCCCAGTGGGTATTACTTGCACAGACCCTATTCTGTTTCTGCCTAAGGTCTTCCAGCCAATTCTTTCTTAGGCCGAGAATTCTGGCCAGCCGTGACCTCAAGGCGTGATGTCACCACAATTGTGGCATCATGGCCTAGGCGCAGCCAAGCATTGAGTTGCCGGGGGAGCATTGGGGCAGCTGATTTTGAGAACAGAGCACCCACCTTGATGTACGTTTCACAGGTATTTTTATTTTATTTTATTTCAACATTTATATGCCGCCCTTCTCCGGAGACTCAAGGTAGCTTACAGTCTATGGAGCACCATGCTAAGTGCTCGGCAATAGCCTTCATTCCATTGTATATGCCTGCTTATTACTAGGGCTTTTGGCCCCCCCAAGCGGCATTTTTTACAAAGTCAGCTTATTGCCCCCAACAATCTTGGGTCCTCAATTTACCTACCCCGAGAGGATGGAAGGCTGAGTCAACCTTGAGCCTGGTGGGATTCGAACCTGCACTAATTGCAGGCAATTGAGCTAAGTGCTAGATGATTAACAGCCTGCACCACCAAGGCCCTTTATGATGTATGATGTAAAGCCAACGAGGAGACAGAACTCTGGGTCTAGTTTTGAGACTCTACTCAACCACACAGTTCAGAGAAGACCTGGATGCGCCTCGCAGAACATAGAAATCATAGGGTTGGAAGGGGCTTTGGAGGTCTTCTAGTCCAACCCCCCCCCCCCCCCCCCGTTCAAGCAGAAGACCCTCTACCATTCCAGGCAAATGGCAGTCCAGTCTCTTCTGGAAAACCTCCAGTGATGGAACACCCTCAACTTGATTGTTCTAGCAGAAATGAAATTCCTCCTTAATTGAATTTCTCCTTGGTTAGTTTCCATCCATTGCTTCTTATCCTGCCTTGAGGTGCTTTGGAGAAAAGCTTGACCCCTTCCCCTTTTTGGCAGCCCCTCAAATAGTGGGATTCTGCTATCATATCACCCCAAGTCAATGGTGGGATTCAAATTTTTTTTTACTACTGGTTCTGTGGGCGTGGCTTGGTGGGCATGGCAGGGGAAGGATACTGTAAAATCTCCCTTCCTTCCCCACCCCTCTAACCTGCTTTCCAGGCCCTTCCTCCTGTGCAGGGCAACCAAAGGAGACCCAGCCGATCAGCTGGGACTCAATGGGAGGTGGAGAAGAGATGGGGGAGGGGCCAGTCAGAGGTGGTATTCCGAACTACTCAACATTTCCACTACTGGTTCTCCAGAACTGGTCAGAACCTGCTGAAGACCACCTCTGCTCCAAGTCCTTCTTGTCATTAAACTAAGCACACCCAATTCCACCAACCATTTTAGGTTGCTCGGTGAGTTTTCCTCCATTTGCTTCTTGTCCTGCCTTCAGGGGCTTTGGACAATAGCTTGACCCCCCCTCCTTCTCTTCTCTGTGACAGCTCCTCAAATACTGGACGCCTGCTATTATGCCACCCGTTGTCTTTCTCTTCCTGGGCCTGAACGTAGCTAGTTCCATTAACCTTTTCCTTGCACGATTTATCCTGAAGAGCCCTTCTCTTCTCTGCATTCCTTCTAAGGTCTCAACATCTTTTCTTTTTTTTAAATTGTGGTGACCAGAACTGGACGCAGGATTCAGGTGTGTGGCTTCACTCGCGCAGTAGAGCATGTCTATATCAGCATATCACTTCACAATACATGATAATCTCCTTTTGAGGGCTGTTGCAGGGATGAAAGTAAGAGGATCTACTACATATATATATATATATATATATATATATATATATATATATATATATATATATATATGTATGTATATATGTATATATATATGTGTGTGTAAGGTTTTTAAGCTGATAATTTTAAATAATAAATAAGGGAGACTAGTATAGATCTATTTCGAGCTAGTTAGCTCTCTTCAGCTAGCCATACCCTTACTGGGATTCGAACCAGGGAAGTATTACATGTGAGGCAGTTGTAATTGCCACTACACCACTGGCTCTCTCCTTATCAGCTCAGGCAGGGGAATAAGTATATACTTTGTATTACAAAGTATATATTATGAGCTGATAAGGAGAGAGCCAGTGGTGTAGTGGCAATTACAACTGCCTCACATGTAATACTTCCCTGGTTCGAATCCCAGTAAGGGTATGGCTAGCTGAAGGGAGCTAACTAGCTCGAAATAGATCTATACTAGTCTCCCTTATTTATTATTTAAAATTATCAGCTTAAAAACCTTACACACATGTAAACAAAAGGCAACGAAACAAATAGCTTTCTGTCGGTATGGTCTCTGGTGATGAGCCGAAAGACAGAAAAGAAAGCAGTATGCTTTCTCCCTTAATTGGGGCTTAACAGGGTGTTGTAATACAAAGTATATATATATATATATATATATATATATATATATATATATATATATATATATATATATATATATGTGGATCTTTGGTTCTTCGGGTTTTCTCCCGCGTAGAGTTGGAAATATCTAGGCGACGTTTCGATGAAGTCTCATTCATCATCTTCAGGCTTGTGTCTTCGGCCTTGTGCTTCTCAGAGTGATGTGAGCTTGCAGCTGCTTCTTCCTTTTAACTACTAGTGGGGGTGTGACTTGATTGGGTGGGGGCTTGGCTGTGTTCTGATTGGGTGGGGGGGTGTTCTCATTGGTTGGGGGTTTGGCTGTGTTCTGATTGGTTGGGGGGTTGGCTGTGTTCTGATTGGCTGGGGGTGTGTTCTGTTCTGGTGGGGGTTTGATTGTACTCAGGTTAGTCTCAGTTGCTGCGGGATTTGAGCTGGTGAGCTGTGATCCTGTTGTTTGGCTTCGCGTTCGTGGTCGTGCCACATCTTCATGGTGGGCATCAGTTCCCTTCATGTATGGGTTGGGGGGGTTTGAAGCAGGTAGTGATGCAGCTGTGGTACGGCTTATATATATGTGTAAGGTTTTTAAGCTGATAATTTTAAATTACACACATGTAAACAAAAGGCAACGAAACAAATAGCTTTCTGTCGGTATGGTCTCTGGTGATGAGCCGAAAGACAGAAAAGAAAGCAGTATGCTTTCTCCCTTAATTGGGGCTTAACAGGGTGTTGTAATACAAAGTATATATATATATATATATATATATATATATATATATATATATATATATATATATATATATATATATATATATATATATACTTTGTATTACAACACCCTGTTAACCCCCAATTAAGGGAGAAAGCATACTGCTTTCTATTCTCGAAATAGATCTATACTAGTCTCCCTTATTTATTATTTAAAATTATCAGCTTAAAAACCTTACACACATGTAAAGAAAAGACAACGAAACAAATAGCTTTCTGTCGGTATGGTCTCTGGTGATGAGCCGAAAGACAGAAAAGAAAGCAGTATGCTTTCTCCCTTAATTGGGGCTTAACAGGGTGTTGTAATACAAAGTATATACTTATTCCCCTGCCTGAGCTGATAAGGAGAGAGCCAGTGGTGTAGAGGCAATTACAACTGCCTCACATGTAATACTTCCCTGGTTCGAATCCCAGTAAGGGTATGGCTAGCTGAAGAGAGCTAACTAGCTCGAAATAGATCTATACTAGTCTCCCTTATTTATTATTTAAAATTATCAGCTTAAAAACCTTACATATATATATATATATATATATATATATATATATATATGGATCTTTGGTTCTTCGGGTTTTCTCCTGCGTAGAATTGGAAATATGCATATATATATATACTTTCGAATCCCAGTAAAGGTATGGCTAGCTGAAGAGAGCTAACTAGCTCGAAACAGATCTATCCTAGTCTCCCTTATTTATTATTTAAATTATCAGCTTAAAACCTTACACACACACATATATGTTTTCTGAAGTTATATACATACATACATATATACAGTATATGTATATACATACATACATACATATATACAGTGTATGTATATACATACATACATACATGTAAGGTTTTTAAGCTGATAATTTTAAATAATAAATAATAATAAATAATAATACAAAGTATATACATACATACATATATACAGTATATACAGTACATAGGTAGGCAGATATAGATTATAGAGAGATGATAGATAGATGATAAATATAGAGACACACACATACATACATACACACATACATACCAGTGTATATGTGTGTGTGTGTTTGTGTGTGTATAATGGTTATCTAATCTCTTAAAAACTCCCAGTGTTGAAGCACCCACAATTTCTGGAGGCAAGTAGTTCCACTGGTTAATTGTCCTCACTGTGAGTAAATTCCTCCTTAATTCCCAGTTGCTTCTCTCCTTGATCAGTTTCCATCCATTATTTCTTCTCTGGCCTTCGGGGGCTTTGGAGAATAGTTTGACCCCTTCCTTCTTTCTGGGGCAGCCCCTCAAATACTGGAAGATGCTCTCCTGTCTCCCCTGGTCCTTCTCTTCCCTAGACTAGCCAGGCCCAGTTCCTGAAACCGTTCATTGTATGATTTAGCCTCCTGTCCCCTCATCATCCTGATGGTTCTTCTCTGCACTCTTTCTAGAGTCTCAACATCTTCTTTTACATCATGGCGATGTATATAGTAGATCCTCTATTTTTATCACAAGAAGGCGGTGAGTTCTAGTCCTTCCTTAGGCATGAAAGCCACCTGGGTAGGTGTGGACCAATCACCAGGAGATTGTTGAGTTCTAGTCCCGCCTTAGGCTGGGTATTCTGGGAGTTGAAGTCCACCAGTCTTAAAGCTGCCATGTCTGGAGACCCCCATTCTATACAGGGATCTCTGTTACAGGGCAGTCTAGGAAGGCTGCAAAGGATTGGGCCCCTGGGAAGCGCTTGGGTCACCTATTCTCCGTCGACTGAGGTTTCTTTCCTGCCCTTCTCTTAAGGCAAGAGTCTTCCAACTTGGCAAGTTTAAGATTTGTGGACTTCAACTCCCAGAATTCCTGAGTTAACACGACTGGAGGAGGAATTCTGGGAGCTGAAGCCCACTGTCCTGCCCCTGTCAGAGTCTGAATCCAAGGAGGAAGCCAATCAGCTGACGGAGCGGGAGTGTGGTTCCATTGGCTGTGGAGGAAACTGGGGAAGGGCCAAGTCCAGCTGGGCAGAGCAGGGAAGAGGTAGAACAAGGGAGAAGGAATTCAGAGGAAGACCCAGGCTCACTCCCTCTTCATCCTAGGGCACGCAGGGAGGAACGGAGAAGGGAGAAAGGTGGGTTACGTGGCTTACAGGGAGGAAAGGGCCCTGATTCCCTTCTTTAGCCACACCTGAGAATGAGAGTTTAAAAGAGATGCAAGCTGAGTGCAGCGTCTACTGGGAACAAGCATGAGTTTATCCTGTGTTGTCGTGGCTTATCTGGGTTCCTGGCACCTTCCCAACCATGTGAATTTTGCCGTGCCTTCAAGTCTGCAATTCCTGCTCCTGCCCTGCCAAGCTAATTACTTCAGTTTGGCTTGTCTGGACATTGTTACAGTTTGTGTTGACCATGTTTTGGACTTAATTTCCTCCACTTAAAGGCTGTTCCTGGGAGAGTTTTTCTCCAGCCGAAGGTAACCTGGACATTGGGGGGCAAAGTTGGAGATAATAAAAGGACTCTTCGCTTATTTGACTGTGTTGCTTTTGTGCCACGCCCCTCCCTTTGGGTCATCACTTCCACAAGTCTTAAAGTTGTCCAGTTTGAAGACTCATCTTTAAGGATTCAGAGGAGACCACCCTCAATTTAGTGCCATCCTGACGACAATCCTTAATTTCGATTGGCTCCCTCACACAGACTGCCTCTCTGCCAGGAAAGAGAGGGAAACATTCCTATTACAGGTAGTCCTCCACATACGATCACAATTGAGCCCCAAAGGAATGTTGTGGGACCCAGAAGGGCCTTCTCTGTGGTGGCACCCTCTCTGTGGAACATCATTGCCTCAGAGATTAGAACGGTCCCCACTCTAACGGGTCCCAGAAGGCACTGAAGACCTGGTTCTACCAGTGGGCCTGGGGGAACCCGGAGTGGGATGGATCCCATTCAATGGCTCATGTGAGGTGCTGTCGTCAGAGCAGGGAGTGTTGCGGTTTGCCGGCAGCGGAATTTAAGAGTGGAGAAGAACGGGGACCAGTGAGGGAGTCTGGAGGGTCCTGCGTCCGATGCAGGGATGGTGCCAGGACATCTAGGAGTGGGGTGCTACCTTTGGAACCTGGCAGCAGCGAGGAAGAGGACCCAAGGGAGCCTGTTCCCAGTGCGCAGAGCTGCTAGAAGGCAAGAGTAGCTGAAGCAGCAGGGGCGATTTGGGAGTAAGGCTGGGAGGTGACGGCCCCTCCCACGAGGGATAAAAGTCAGGCCAAGATGACGAAACTTTGCAGGAAGCAAAGTAGTTCGATCGGTTCAGAGTCCTCCTTGAAGCTCTTGTGTACTTTGGTTGGTTTCTTTTCTAGGTCATTTGACACTTCTGTTATTGGCAGCACTTCACAGAACTGAAAGGTGGGTGCTTATCTTGGGGGACTACTTTGAGATTAATTCCGGCTGGGAATGAAAAATTCCCAGCGGTGCAATAAAATAAGTGTTGGCTTTTTTCTTTGAAATCGTTTTTTTTCTCATAGTTTCTTTCTGAAATGTTTTCAAAGGAAAAAAAAAAACTAAAGAAGTCTAGTTGCCTTTTGGAAAAGGCACCTTTGGGACAACCTTCCTATTAATATATTAATAGCACTCAGACTTATATACCGCTTGAGAGTGCTTTTACGGCCCTCTAAGCAGTTTCCAGAGTCAGCCTCTTTTCTCCAACAATCAGGGTTCTCATTTTACCCACCTTGGAAGGACGGAAGGCTGAGTCGACCATGTGCTGGTCAGAATTGAACACCCTGGAGTAAACAGTGAGTTACCTTGCAGTACTGCCCCACACTGCTCTAAATTTTAAATTTTGTCTACTCATCTCTAATTCAACTTCGACCTGAACTTAATTCAAGATGCTCCTTGGAGATAGCTCGTGTCGCAGGCAGATTCCAGCCCTTCCCATAAGTAAATGACAGATACTAGTACTTTGCTCTGAGAAGCAGTCTTTTATTTCAACATAAAAGCTGTTGTGTCATCATCTTCCCCCTCCCGCCGCCCATCGTAAAACGAGGTTTCCCTCTAAACTCGAGATCCAAAACCTGCCTCCTCCCACCTTATCCGACAACGCGAGAGGGCGAACAACACAGGTGAAAAGCGCCCACCTGCACCCTCTTATCGCAGACCCCACAACAACACAACGCTACATTCTGATGTATAGAAGTAAAAAAAATAATCATCAAACAACTGGGAACATGACCCCCCCCTCCCTCCCATTGCTACATGCACTGGAAATGATCTGCAATTGGGGCGGGGGGGACACACACATGGTTGGGACAGACATTCTGGGCTGGCATCCACCTTCAGCAGGGATGGAACGAGAGCAGAAGTCCCCCCCTTCTGCCCCCCCTGTGTGCCCCCTTCCCCCCATCCCTGTGAGGCGGCTCCCGTTCACCGGCAACCTTGAGGGCCCAGCACAATTGGCAGAGCGTGTTTCCAGACTTCAGGAAAACCTCCCTGCAGGCTTCTTACATCGGCTGCTGCCGGGGTTAAGCCGGGCAACAGCTTCTGGCTTTACACCCGCCAGGACTGCCAGGCGGGCTCAGATCACCGACAAGAGAGGAAGAAGAGGAGGGGGGAGGGCTTTATTTCAGATTTAGGCGTAGAAGAGTACCGACGCCCAACGGGGCTATAAACTGAAATAGTCGAGGCTGTTGTGGCGACAGAGATTCGTGGTCCAGATGGCGTCCCCCCGGTTGGCGCTCAGCAGCATCTGCTGGAGTTCGTTGCTGACCCGGGAGAACTTCTCCTCGTCCACCGAACCGTTGAGCAGGTTGGAAGAGGTGGGGGGCCAGGGCAGGTCGTCTCCGTAGCAGTCCACGGGGTAGGGGTAGATGACCAGCCGCAAGTCCAAGAGGCCCACCGTCTTGTGGAGCAGGTTCTTCACCCCCTTGGCCGAGATGGGGTTGCCGAAGACGCCCAGGTAGCGGAGGCGGGTGCAATGGCAGAGGGCGGGCAGGAGCAGGTTCAGGTGGCTGTCCATCAGCCGGCACTCCATGATGTCCAGGTGGAGCAAAGAGGAGGCGGCCTCGGTCAGCAGGCCCTGCAGAGGCTGGAGGAGGCTGTCGGACAGGTTGTTGCCGCTCAGGTCGAGCTTCTTCAGGGCCGAGGTGTGGAGGCTTTGGGAGAGGTAGGCGAAGTCGTTGGGCAGCAGGTAGCAAAAGGCCAGCTCCAGACTCTCCAAGGGGCTTCGCAGGTCCCTGCAGACAGGGCAAAAGAGAAGGCCGCTTAAGGACTGGCAGGGCCCCCTCCCTCCCCACCCCTCGTGTTGGGACACAGGAGCTCTGCGGTGGTTTCAGGAGGAGGACCACCCTCGGCCTACCCATCAGGCACCAGGGATGAACTGCAAAAAGTCCCAGGTGTTATTTGTTATTAAACTAGCTCGGTACCTGGGCTTCGCTAGGAAACTATGTGGTCGGGCTTAGTTTCTGGGGAGGAAAATAAGGGGATAAAAGTTCTGCCTCTGCCTACCAACATCCATCGGTATCCATCTGGCTAGCATCCTGTCAGTGTGTGAGAGAGAGTTGAGGGCTGTTTGGAAAGAGTATCTACTGCATGAGCAAGGAGCCTGGGCGTGGCTTAGCTCAACTGTTCTGTACTAAAGCTGCTTGGTGCTGTAAAACTGAAACCGAAACTCCTCTCCTCTGCTTGTGTTTTGCATTTGGAAGAGATTTCTTTTCAGGTGGGGAGGGGGAGTAGAATTCCTTAGCATCAAATAATAATAATAATAATAATAATAATAATAATAATAATAATAATATAGGAATTACTAATGATCTGATGGTCATTTCAAAAAATCCTTTCTTAGTGAGCCCTTAGAAGTCAAGAGGAACATAGGTGCCCAATTTCAAATTTGCAGGCTTTATGGTTCTGGAGATTTCGTGATGTTGTTTGAGTGGTAATTATATATATGTAGATTTATTGACTGCCCATCTTACTGCAAATTAACTATGGGCAGTTTACAATATTAAAAGGATAAAATTTTACAAAACCAATGCGCAATATGAATTAAATAATATAAAAAGATAAATACTTGACCCTAAGTAATAAAATGAAAATAAATAAAAAATGGATGCAAAATACAATTTATTTCATTGGCCAAGGGGTATGTGTTATAAGTAATGAATCAAACCATGACTTGTTTTCTCCTCTCCCTTTTGGTCAACTTGAAAATTTCATTTCAAAACATGCCCTGGGGCTTCATCAGAGGTTCTCAAGGGCTGCCCCTATGCCAAGGCCCAAGATTGTGTGTCGCCAATTTAATAGGTCTTTTAAGAAGTGAAAGGCGATACAAAAGAGCATTAAATGAACAAAAAGCAAGGCAATACTACATTTTAAGCCCACAAACACCTGGCCTATGCTTTTTCCTCTTCCCCTTCTCCTTCCTTATTTTCCCACAAATTCTCATTTTTCTTTGTATTTTATATTTGGACAAATTATTTAAAACGTTCTCAGGGAAAAAGGAAAGAAAGAGGTGGCAAATAAATCTTGACTTCCCATGGGAGTGTGGGTTGGTTTGCTAGACCCAGGAAATCTGCACTCTTGCTCTCTGCACAGACCTGCTCTTCCCAGATCTATACACAATGCAGACTAACAGAGCTGGGAGGGAGCTTGGAGGTCTTCTAGTCCCACCCCCTCCTCAAGCATACATCATGTGACAACGTGACAATGTGTGTTTGACACCCCTGCCCTATCACATTTCAGACAAGTGACTGTCCAGTCTCTTCTTGGAAACCTCCAGGGATGAAACTTCTGGAGGCAAGCTGTTCCTCTGATTAGTTGTTCTAACTGTCAGTAAATTTGTCCCTAGATCTAGGTCAGGGGTCCCCAACTCCTGGGCCGCTGTCTACTACCGGGCCGGGCCCTATTTGGAACCGGGCCACGTTGAGAAGTGGGCTGGTGCATGCGCAGCTCAACTCGCGAGAGTGGCACGCTGGCGTGTGATTGCAGCCGTGTTCGTACATGTCGGGCCTGGTTTCCCACTCCCCCCTCCTGCTCATCCGGGCTGCCAAGCCGCAGAGGTTGGGGACCGCTGAACGAAGTTGCTCTCTTACCCCAAGAGTTGCCGCAGCTTGCCCGAAAGCCTGGAGGAGCCCAGGTTCAGCTCTTTGAGGCAGGTGAGGCGGCTGAGCTGGGTGGCGAAGTACTGCAGGCTCCCTTCCATGCCCACCGTCAGGCGCCGGACGTCGATGTTGCTGTAGGGCAACTTCAGGCTGGCCAGGTTGGTGAACTTGGTCAGGTGCGGCAGGACCACCCTGAGGCCGGAGAGCCCGAGGTTGTTGAACCGCAGGTCCACCTGCCGGACCCCAGCGGGGTCTAGGAACTCCAGCAGCCCCACGGTGCTGGCGATGGACAGCTCCTCCGCCCGGAAGTCCCGGCAGCGCAAGCGCAGGGCGTTGCCGCTGTTGATCTGCAGGGCGTCCTTCAGCACCACGTAGGAGGTGCTGTTGACAAAAAGGTCCACCCAGACATCCACGGACACGGGCTGTGGCGCCGGCAGGGCCACCGAGCTGCTGTAGGGGCCCTTCCTCCGCTTGGAGGAGCGCTTCAGGCACTTGCTCTGCTGCTTGGAGACGTCCAGGCAAGCCTTGGCCAGCGTGACCGTCCGGGACCACAGGCTCATGCTCTCAGGGCCATGCCCTTCGTCCTGGAGGCCTGTCATGTCGAGGATCTGCAAACGCTGCCCCTTGCTGGCCGGAGGAGCAAAAAAAGAGAAAGCCGTTAGGGGTCAGCAACTCTGCACTCCAACCAATAACTCCGAGACAGACATTTTCTCAAAGGTTTCCTTTTTATTTGGATAGCAACTGGCACAACTGGGAGAATCCCAAACCTGAAAGTTCCGGGCTTCCTTGCAATAAGTAAAAACTACAAAATCCATCCCCTGCACCCATCATCCCATCCCATGCCCCAATCCTCATCCGTCCCAACTTGAGACTTCCCCTCACTTATGCGCAACACAACCTGACCTTGAATCAGAAAAAGAATTTCATTATGTCTAACTAGATATACTCCAATGAATGCCCCCCTCCCACTTTCCCAGGCTCCATTGTGGCAGCATCTGGTCTCAATATGGCTTCCAAAGCTGACATTAGGTTGAGGGGGGAGCATAGGCGCCGATGTCACCCTTGCCTCTGCAGGCCTTCGAGGTCCTGCAAGGTTCTTCAGCAAACACCCCAAGTCCCTGAGATGACACAGTGTCCTTTGGAGGACCTCTTGAGAGTGGTGGGTGGCTATTTCTATACTTCTTTATTTTAAACTAGGGTAGGAGTATCAAACTCGCAGGCCGTGGACTGGATGCGTCACACGCTGGCCACCCCCACCCCTGGTTTAGTGAAGGGGGAAAGAAGTTGTGATACGTCACGTGACGACTCCGTGAGTTTGATCACCCCTGATCTAGAGTGTGCCAGTTGTCTGGGTGGGGTGGGCCAGTGCTTCTGGGTGGAGAAGCAAATGTATAAATAAAAACTGTCAAAGTGTGCCGGGGTTCTCCTTTGGTAAGGGAGGTCTGCCTTTATTCAGCTGAATAAACACGTAAAGCTTATCGAGGTAAATACCTGGACTCCGTCTTTCTTTAGACCAAGCCACACTTGAAACTGGCAACATTGAGAGGAATAATGTCCATCAGCATTCCTCCAGCTGACCACGGAGTTGGCTGGCTTGCCTTCCTAGAGGTCACCCTTTGCACAATCCTAAATAATAGTGTTCTGATGGGACTAGAAACAAAATGTGTTCACTGTGATCTTTTCTTAAAGTGTTTCCAGCATCCCTGGAGAAAAATAGCTTTACCAATGGACTACCTAATTATATACAGCAGGGAGTCTCCAAACTTGGCAACTTTAAGACTTGTGGACTTTAACTCCCACAATTCTCCAGCCAGTTGGCTGGAGAATTCTGGGAGTTAAAGTCCACAAGTCTTAAAAGTTGCCAAGTTTGGGGACCCCTGATGTACAGCTTGGTGTTCTGGCCATCTTAGGGCAAAGGATTCAAGGTAGTGACTGGGCAAATAAAATGAACCTAAGGTGTGTGAATCCGACCTTTATCTTCATGTGCAAAGGTTTTAACAGCAATGTGTAGGAATCACAAGTAATGAAAAATGACCTTCCAGATAGATAAAGAGGGTCAACAGTCTTTAAAAGGCTGGAGAAAAGTTTAAGTGTGGGATACAACTTAAAATGAAAAAGCCAGGTGAGAATGCATCACAAATTTAGAAATTTTAGGGAATCCTGGTTTTAATACAGGTAGTCCTTGACCTCCCAACACAATTGAGCCCAACATTCCTGTTGCTAAGCAAGACAGTGGTTAAGTGATATTTTCCCCCATTTTATGACCTTTCTTGCCACAGTTGTTAAGTGAATCACTGCAATTGTTAAAGTTAGTCACACAATGGTTAAGTGAATCTGGCTTCCCTGGTGATTTTGCTCGTCAGACACTGCAACTGTCATAATTATGAGTCAGTTACCAAGTATCTGAATTGACCATGGGGATGTTGCAATGCTCGTAAGTGTGAAAAAATGGCCATAAGTCACTTTTTTCAATGCCCTTGTAATTTTTATGAGGAATAGAAAAATAGCCTATTGGAGCACCAGAGTCCATAGGTTTCAGAAGGATAGCAGGCTCTCCCCCAAAAGCTACATGAACCAAAGTTTTAGATAGAAAGATTTCAAAGTGTATCAGAACTATTTCTAATCCTGTGGAGCTGTTGCTGTGAAATGTGGTTGTGCAAAGTACGTAGTTTTGAAAACCGCAAGAAATAAGGAACTGAAAGCAGCCGATGGAGAGAGGTTTGAGATGTACAGGGGTGTATGTGGAGACTGTCTGTCAGTAAGGAAGAACGAGGAAGTAAGTTGTGAAATTGCATGCAGAAAAATATAAAAATAATGTCTTGGGCTGAGTTCAGGACCACTGGCTGTAGCTATGCCTTGCTGGACTCAGCTATGTCATGGACCACCTCATGGCAATGGGGTATTGATAGAAGTTGTGTTATGATGGCTGTTCATGTTCTAAATTGCTCATGAAATAAAACCCTCTGAATCTTAACGTAAGAATTGTTTATGTGTATTGCTGTTTCCTGTTTCTTTTACTGGTATTATTTTAATGACACTTTGAATGGCCACTCACTGAGCTGTTGCAAGTCAAGGACTGCCTGTATTTTTCTGGCCTCGGTGGAGATGCACATTCTGTGCGCTTCACTTAGGAAGACAAGAGAAAAGAAGGAAGGGGTACACATACCTCTTACTATACTTTCGATCCTCCAGCATCTTCATGAGGTACGTCACCACCCCCAAAATAATGGCCTGAATGCACAACTTGTTCGGTTTCTCCCGGATCAGGGCCCGCTCACAATGTTGACATTTGCGCAAGAGTTTCTGGAAACTGAGGACGGGGAATGGCCAGGTCTGCACCAATTGCTGGAGCGATGGAGTTCTCTTATCCATGAAGGCAGCCTTGAATAGGACGGGATACAGCTCCTTCGGGAGAAAGCCCAGGGCATCTTGCAGAGTTGAATAGTGAGAGACAACCTTCTGGGCACAGAGGAAGACGAGGGAATACATGGCAGCAACTGGATGGTGGGGCTGCGAGCCAGAAGGTCGCTATGGAAAAGAATAATATTACTAGATACTTTCTCTGCAGTCTGTCTCCAAAAACTTCCATCTAAGGGTTCAAACCTTCAGTTTCAAGCAACATCTAATGAGAAATTGACAAACATAATGCACTTTATAAACAAAAAGCCACCAACATTCCTGCAAAGAAGGAATGGTCAATGGCAGTCAAAAAAGGTTAGATTGAGTCCGCTTGTGGCTATGTAGGGATTCTAGGCTGATTCCCCTTTACACTCCGCCTCCAAGTTCTGCCACTCCTCCTACAGTTAGGGACTGATTGTCATGGAGAATAACTATGTGCACACTAAAAGTTGACAATGACTTGATGGCACATAAACAATCAATCAATCCTGAAAGGGTCACAAGCCTTACTCTTGTCAAAGTTAAGGAAGGGCTTGAAGCCGGCATTTCAATCATATTCCATTGACTGCAACAGAAGAAAAGCACATAAAATCCCTGCCTAGTTAAATCTGGATTACATGCCTTTTGGGTCCTCCAAGAGATGAAACTCTATGGTAAATGATCCCCTTTTACAAACTTACAGGTCCTGGAAGTTTTCTTCTCCACAGATAGCTGCTCTGACGACACTCTAATATCTCTTTGGAGAAAGGTAACCTCACGGATTCCCACTATATCCAAAAAAGCAAATTCAGCACTTCCAACTCTTAAGGATTTATGCTTTTTCTTCTGACTTGGTTGGCAGAGCTATCCAAAATGAGTTGACTTCCTCAGGAGATGCAGCTTTTCTATATTGTATCCTCTTCAAAACGCTTCTCTTCGGATTCCTCCATGACTAAATCTGAGGCAGAAAAACAAGAGCATAATTAACAAATTAATGGAGTTTTTACAGACCCCTCACATCCTGGACATAAAATGGTTTTAACTTCTACCCTCAAAACAATGTTATAGGGCACTGTACACAGAACAACTAGACACAAGGACAGTTTCTTTTCCTGCATGCCATCACTCTGCTAAACAACTAATTCCCACAACACTGTCATATTTACCAAGATGGTATTACTATTCTTCTTCTCATCCTTTCTGTTTCCCATCTCCTCCTACTTATGACTATAACCTTGTTGCTTGTATCTTTACTATTTCTATTGTTTTATTTAGTTTCCTAGTATGATTTGATTGCTTATTTAGTATCCTATGACTATCACTAAGTGTTGTATCTTATGATTCATGATGTATTTTTATATACACTGAGAGTTTCTGCACCAAGACAAATTCCTTGTGTGTCCAATCACACTTGGCCAATAAAGCTATTCTATTCTATTCTATTCCATTCTATTTCCACTCCATTCCATTCATGGAGCAGGCATACAGGTAAGACAGCAGGTATGTCTAGGAGAATCTCTGTAGATATACAGATAATCCTCTACTCAATTAGAATTGACCCCAAAATTTCTGTTGCAAAGTAAGACAGTTGTTAAATGGTTTTGCCCCATTTTATGACCTTTCTTTCCATAGTTGTTAAGTGAATCACTGCAGTTGTTAAGCTAGTGACAAAATCTGGCTTCCCCGTTGACATTGCTTGTCAGGTCGCAAAAGGTGATCATGTGACCCAGGGACATTGCAACCATCATGAGTTAGTTGCCAAGCTTCTAAATTTTGATCACATGATCATGAGAGGATATTGCAATGGTCTCTAGTGTGAAGAACGGTCAGAGGTCCCTTTTTTCAGTGCCATTATAACTTGGAATGGTCACTAAATGAATGGTTATAAGTCAAGGATTACCTATATTTTGTAGATATTTGCCTGACCAGAAGTATGTCTATAATTAGGAGCCTCTGTGGCGCAGTAGTTAGAGTGCAGTACTGTAAGCTACTTCTGCTGCAGTAGCTGCCTACAATTTGGCAGTTCGAATCTAACCAGGCGCAAGGTTGACTCAGCCTTCCATCCTTCCCCAGGTGGGTAAAATGAGGACCCGAATTGTTGGGTGCAATATGCTGACTCTGTAAACCGCTTAGAAAGGGCTGTAAAGCACTATAAAGCACTATATAAGTCTAAGTGCTATTGCTATAAGGGGGTGGGGGTGGGGAAGAATGTCAGGAGCTATTTTAAATGATTCAGGAGGGAAGCATTTCTTTGGCTTGCAATACAGTGAGTGGTTTCAAGAGAACAATCTGTACTCCATTGTAGCAGTGTTCCAATTATGCTTTATTCCTTTGGGGTGGTAGATGATGGGTAGCCTTCTTAAAAACTCTTATAAAGCCATTTTGATCTTCATAAAGTGTTGTTGCAGCATTAAGCTGCCTCTGAATTCCTACTTTTGAAATGACTAATGTTAACATTTAACATTATTGTTACATTAATGTTCACATGTCTAGTTGTATAATATGTAGTTGATCGTCAAGAGTTTTTCTTCTTTATTTCAATGGCATGTACTTTGTGCATAAAACTCCCAAAGAATTTTAGCCTTAAAGAGGTGCAACTTTATTTCAAACAAAATTGATTGGGCTCCATAACTTGTTCAGCCCATGGCTGGATGAAGCAACAACTATTTTTTGCTCAGGGACCTAAAAAGATCCTGGTCTTGTCAAAAGGGGAGGGGAGACAATCTCAGCTAGACAGTGTCAGAGGGACCTGTAATCTCACACAGCATTTTGCAGCTTGCTAACCCATAAATAGGGTAGTGTCTTGAGAATAGGCAGAATATAAATCTACCCACCTATCCCCGATAACGATGATGAACAATCTGGCTGGGGATGGGAAATTGGGTTTGGTTATTAAGACTCCCACTGAATTGAGAGGATGGTCCTTCTGGGAGAGGCAAGAAGGAGAAACAGGACATCACCTCTTATTCTTACCTAAGAGAAAGCTCTATTTAACCAAAGGAGCTTACTTTGGAATGCACAGGTTTAACATATAAAACTTATTAAATTTGACCAAAGATTCTTCAACAAGCCGAAATGCAACTTTACCCTCAGAAAATGAGGACAATTATTTTATAAAGAATTATCATTGCTTAAACTGCTAGTCTGAATTAGGAAGAACAAAAAAGGCCTCTCTACACAATTCCTCTCCTCTTTCCTCCTTTTATTTCTACCGCTTTCGCCTTGATGAAATGAGCACCAACTAGCAGTCAGAAGACGTGATGAAAACTCTTTAATTGCACAACCTATGGACAAACTTAACCATCGCTTCAACTGGAAAACTGTGACCATAAGCCAAGTCCAAAAATGTTAGGGAATTAACACTTTGACCAATCGACCACAAATAGAAACATAGACATAAATAATATCCACATAATATGTGAAAGAAACCAGCAACAAGCCAAAAACTGGAACAAAAAGGCCAAAACCATCTCCCCACCAGCAATCAGCAGTTATACGAGTAGGTTAGCACCAAGATTAACACTAGATCAACAATCAAGGTACTACCAAGACAAACAAACAAGTCCATAGTAAACAGCCTAATAAAGGAAATACCAACATTGACAGGGCAAGCCAGTAGCATATAAACAGAGCGCAAATCTCACTCCTTACTAGCACTGATGATGTTACCTAGTTGGGTAATGAAACGTCTGGGATATCGCAACTAAGCTCAGAGGGCTACAAGGACCCCTCACAGAAGAGCCACCACGTATTTCCCTACCCTGATTATTAAGTTGAAATCTCTTCTTAGTTAAAGTTGTAGCTGGAGCGCAGTGTTAAACTATGGGTGAAAGAAAACAAGCAGTCCAAGTTTCTATGCATTCACTCACTACAGCTGGAGGGCTCCACAGATTTACCCCCAAATATTATGAACCCCATTCAGTTACAGACCCCACCAAGCTGAAGGGTCTGTTTGTGGATGACGCTTCTCTCTCTCCTCCTCCCAACCCACCAAAAATATGCAATTCTCTGGGGACCTGAAGATGTGAGATTGAAGAAATACTTTTAACAAAAGAAACAAGGCTCAGAGATACAGCCATCATAACCCATGACAACACACAACTGCAAAGCACATCAAATCCTAAAAAATCACGGACCCCACCCCTTGATGGATGTAACAGTGAACTGGATTTCGATACTGAATGCTTTTGCCAGCAACCTCAAGGCACAATCATCAATGAAAAAAAAAAATTCTTATATAACAATCTCAGCAGAGCACAGCCAGATGCCATCCAAGGCTTCAAGAGACTCACCATGATATCATAATCAAACAAGCTGAGGCCAAACAACTCTTCCCAGATCTTATGTCACCAGCACTCTCACCACAGACTCCCAAAGAAGACTGAAATCTATTGACCACTCCTGTGATAACATCACTTAGCTGCCATGGATGATGAAATGTCATACAACAAAGTTCTCACAAATATGGGCTTCAAGCTGTCAGGATCCTCACAATTAATGTCAACACTGTATCGCATGTGTAAGTTTGTGCTCATCGATGTGAGTTTGTACAGTGACTGAGTTTCTATTTGCCAGTGAGAATTACTTCACCGTTGCTAAAAATTTCTATCATAGGAGTAAAATCTAATTCAAACCAAATGGAAAAAAAGAGTAAAAAGTGCAAGTGAAAGGAATATAATAAGGAAAAAGATATAGAATGACTTCCAAACTTCATCCTAAATATAAACAAAGTTAGTACTGTTTATACCAGTGGTGGCTAACCTTTTTGGGCTCCTGTGCCAAAATTGTGCATGCGCTTGCATGCCAGCACCCAGAAGGCAATGTAAATGCCCACCCCCCACGCCACCCCCTTATCTGCACTGCGCCTCCCAGCTGATTTTCGGCCCATTTGAGGCCTTTTTGGCCTCCCAGAGGCTCGAGGAAAGCTTCTGCAGCTTTTGCAGGCCGAAAAATGGGCTCGTTTTGTCACTTCTGATATTTCCGGAAATACAGGAAGTGACCAAACCAACCAAAAATCAGCTGTGAGGCGCATGCATGCACAGTGAGGTAAGATTGCCTGTGGCTCGTGTGTTGGCACAAATGGCTCTGCGTGCCACTTGTGGCACGCATGCCATAGGTTCAGCATCACGGGTTTATACTCTCTAAAGTTATATTTATCTTTTCATGTGTCTATAAACAAATCCACATCATCTTTTCAGTCCTGGTGCAGCAGAAAGCCTCTCAGATAAAGAGAGGTCCACTTCCTTGGTGTTTGGGTAAAACTACCATGTTAGGTATATGAAAATATTATAGAATATGAGAAATCTCCAGATGGTATGTTTACAGCTTCCACCCGGAACACATCATCTTATCTACAGTATCATCTACAGCTAGGTTCAACCATATGTGTTCTGACTGATCTGACAGAGATACAGGTAGTCCTCAACTTACAACACTTCATTTAGTGACCTTTTAAAGTTATAACGGCACTGAAAAAAGTGACTTCTGACTGTTTTTTACAGTTACAACCTTTGAAGCATCCCCATGATCATGTGATCAAAATTCAGATGCTCAGCAAGCAGTTCATACTTACAGCCAATTGCTGTGTCCCAAGGTCACGTGATCTGCTTTTGCGACCTTCGGACAAGCAAAGTCAATGGGGAAGCCAGATTCACTTAACAACCGGGTTACTAACTTATCAACTGCCGTGATTCACTTAACAACTGTGGCAAGAAAGGTCGTAAAATGGGGGGGGGAAGACTCCTTTAACAAATGTCTCACTTAACAACAGAAATAGCAATAGCACTTAGATTATATCCCGCTTCACAGTGCTTTACAGCCCTCTCTAAGCGGTTTACAGAGTCAGCATATTGACCCCAACAATCTGGGTCCTCATTTTACCCACCTCAGAAGGACGGAAGGCTGAGTCAATCTTGAGCCTGGTGGGATTTGTACTGCCAAATTGTAGGCAGCTGGCTGCAGAAGTAGCTTGCAGTACTGCACTCTAACCACTGCACCACAGAGGCTCCTGAAATGATATTGAAATGTTGGGTTCAATTGTGGTTATAAGTTTATTTATTTATTTATTTATTCCATTTATATACCGCCCTTCTCCCGAGGGACTCAGGGCGGTGAACAGCTCATCTAAAAACCCCACAAAGAAAACAAAAGTTAAAAAATATTAAATTTCAATCGGCTGCTTGATAAAACTAACAAAACCCCACCCCACTTAAAACCCAATTTAGAATTAATAAAATGGAGACCAAATTAAAACCATCTCAGCCAAGGCCGGCCTGCTCAAAGAGCCAGGTCTTCAACGCGCGCCTGAAGGCCCTCAGGTCCGTGCTGGTACGGAGCTCCGGTGGCAGAGTATTCCAGAGGGCGGGGGCACCCACAGAGAAGGCCCTACTCCTCGGTGCCGCCAGACGGCACAGAGCGGCCGACGGCACCCGGAGCAGACCCTCTCCGTGGGAACGCACCGGCCTGTTGGAGAACGCTGGGTTGAGGACTATCTGTGTATTAGAGATACTCAACTGGGGGAATTCAGGCATTTGGGAGGCATTCAGAAGACTGACTTATCCACCTAGTCTAATCAAGAGACAAATCAACAGAGCCAGATCTATTCCTAGAGAGGACCTATTAAAAGACAGTCCAAAGAAACAGAATACTCTAACATCTCTCCTGACACCTAGAAATCCACAGCCTCAGACATTCAAATGCATTAATAGACTGCAACCACACCAGACACACAGCCAACCAGCCAGCCAACCTTAAGCGGATCCTCACCTGATATAAGAAAGAAAATAAGATGGAAACAAGAGGAACCAGATCCATTTTCTTATATGTGAGTCTGAGTTCATCTGCCTCAAATCAGAGCCAAACTTAAATGCCTAATTGTCAACTAATCATCCTAAGAATGGCTCCATCAAAGCCTGTGCAAAAGAACAAGGAACAAAGGGCTGATATTGATTCCTGGGCCTGGCCCAGTCCTGGCCTCTCAACATTTACTACAAAGGATCCGATGTACCAGATTCCTCACTCTGCAAAATAACAGCAAATGCTCATTGACTGTGTTGGATTTGCTTAATCACCATGTGATCCACGTAACAACCAGTGACATAAAAGTAAAAACTATGGGTAGTCCTTGATTTTGAGCCCAAAATTTCTGTTGCTAAGCAAGACAGTTGTAAGTGATTGCATGTCTCTGGGACACTGCAACTGTCATAAATGTGAGTCGTTGCTAAGCATCTGAATTCTGATCACGTGGCCAGGGGTATCTTGGAACGGTCCTAAGTGTGAAAAACGATAAGTCACTTTTTTATCCCCATGGCTGAGTGATCAAAATTCACACACTTGGCAACTGACTCATATCTATGACGATTGTTGTGTCCTGGGATCACATGATCCCCTTTTGTGACCTTCCGACAAGCAAAGACAATTAGGAAGGCAGATTCACTTAACGACTGTGTCACATAACAACTGCAATGAGTCACTCAACAACTCTGGCAAAAAAAGGTCATAAAACGGGGCAAAACTCACTTAATAACTGTCTTGCTTGGCAACAGAAATTTTGGGCTCCATTGCGATCGTAAGTCACGAACTATCTGTATATGCTTCAATTTTCTGGCAAACTTAGTACGGAGGTACTTTTAAACCTGGCACAATGTGGCAGTAAAATAATGCACAATCCACAGGCTATGGACCAGATATGATGCTTTCCCCTCTGTGAGGGAGGGAGGTGGTGGATTAAAAAATGTGACAAAATTAAAAGAAACAAATTAAAATAGAAAAGACAAAAAATAAACTTGCAACGAACCAATCCTGCAGGTGAGGAGGAAAGGTCAGAGAAACTTGCAATGAAATACAGGTATCCTTAACTTGCAGCCATAAAGAACAGAATAAACAGCAGTATAGAATAAGAGAGTTGAAAGGGACCTCGGAGGTCTTCTAGTCCAGCCCCCTGCTAAAAGCAGGAGACCCTTACAGAATCATAGAATGACAGTTGGAAGGGATCTTGGAGGTCTTCTAGTCCAGCCCCCTGCTAAAAGCAGGAGACCCTTATACCATTTTAGACAAGTGGCTGTTCAATCTCCTCTTAAAAGCCATTCATTTAGTGACATCATTTGAACTTACCATGCCACTTTTTTAAAAAAAGTGACTGACGACCGTTTTTCACACTTACGACCATCACAGCCTCCCCACGGTCCCCTGATCAAAATTCAGGCGACTCGTATTTACGACAGTCGTTGCAGCATCCCGGGTGGGGGTGTGTGTCACGTGATCCTTTGGCGATCCTTCCGACAATGTGAAAGCCAGATTTGCTTAACGACCACGTGACTTACTTAACAACCGCGGCAAGGAAAGTCGTAAAATGGGGGAAAACTCACTCCATCTTAGCCATGGGAAATTTGGCCTCAAATGCGGTCGTAAGTCGAGGACCGATTGTATTTAGGGTGGGTGTTTTTTTTTTTAAATTTCCCCCCGATGCTCCCCTCGTTCAAATCTTGACAAGTTCGTCGCCCCCCCCCCATGAGGATCCCCTGAGAGACCCTCATTTTCCCTCAAATTGTTGGGCGCCCCCCAACCCCGAAGCCTAGGAAAGCACCCCCTCTTAAAATAAAAGACAAAAGGAGAGGCCTCCCACAGATGGAGCCGCGGCCCGTGCCAGCCTAATGGCTTCCAAGCTCCCCTCCTTCGCAGGCAAGGCCCGGAGAAATGCCCCTCAGCGACTACCCGGGGCGCGGGGTTTGGGGCCTTGTTCCGCTCCTGGCCTCTCTTCACGACGCTCCTCAGATTCTGAGGGGGCTGTTTCCACGGCAACGAGAGGCCCGCGACACGCCCCTCCGCCCTTACCCGCGTCTCGCTCCGTCGGGCCCGCGTTTTTTTCCCCTCCCCCCCGCCAAAGAAGCCTATTTCCGAGCCTCTTCCCTTCCCCCCCCAACCCCGCTCCGACCGGACAAGGAGGTCCCGCGGCGGCCTCCGTACTTCTCCTGCGCACGCGCAGACGCCGCTTCTTTCCCTGCCTTCGAGGTTCCCTTTTCCAGGAGGGAAAAAGCCCGGATGGAAGATGGGCGCTGATTCGCTGAGCGGGGCGCGTGCGCTTCCCTGATTGGTCGGCCCTTCGGGGAGCGGGAAATCTTGTCGGGCTCGGCGGCGGCCTGGGACGGCGAGCTTTCCTGTAGGTTTATCCGGCGGGGGAAAACGGGAGCCCGGCTTCTTCTTCGTCCTCGTCGCGTGTCACCTTCCTCGGGAGGCTCCAGTCCAGTCAAGCCAGTGGCAGTCACAAATTCGCGGGGGGCGGGGGAGCGGAGGGCGCAGCGTCCCAAACCTGGAATTGAAGAGATTTTGGAACCGGTTTTTGCACCTTTCTTCCGCGGGACCGCCCCCTCCCCTCCAGCCCCCTCAGAGCTGCCTTCCCTGAGCTGCCGGCCTCCCCTCCCCGTCCCACCAGGCGGCCTTTAGGAGCCCAAGTCTACTGCTGTGAAAAGCGAGGAGGTATTTATTTGCTTGCTTATATTCATTTACTTATAAGCCCGTTGTTGAAAAACGGGGGGGGGGGGGGGGTTTCCTCGCATCTACCTGTCTAGCTCTATTATCATCTATTCTATCTAGCTCTATTTTATCTATCTTATTTGGCTATTATATCTGTCTAGATCTATTATCTGTCTATCATCTATTTATATCTGTTATCTGTATTCTATATCTATTAATTATCTGTTTTATTATATCTAGCTCTATGTTCTAATCTATTATATGTATCTAGCTCTATCTTAATTATCTGTCTATCATATCTATTATCTATATATTATCCGTCTATCATTTATTTATTCTATCTATTATAGCTCTATTATCTGTCTATCTATTTATCTACTGCTGAAAAGCAAGGGGGGGTGTCTCCCCATTTATTTATTTACTTATGTATTGGAAAGCAAGGGGTTTTTATTTATCCACTGCTGAAAAGCAAGGGAGGGGTCTCCCAATTATTTATTTATTGGAAAGCAAGGGGTTTTTATTGTCTGTCTGCCTGTCGGTCCATCCATCCATCCATCCATCCCTGCCTATCTATCTATCCCCACTGCTGAAAAGGAAAGAGGGGTGTTATTCATTCATTCATTCGGTTTTTAGAAAGAGGGGGGGGGGTTATTGATTTGATTTTTATCTTGCCTTGATTACTTTATAAATGGTTATTTTGGCATTTCAGGATTTTGCAGGCCAGGCCTACTGCCCCAAATGGAAGAAAGCTTCTTGTCATCTTCTTTGTCTTTTCCTCCTGCTTCTACTTCTTCACTTTCTTTTCTTGAATCGAAACAAATGAAACAAATATTCTGCAGAGGGTCTGTGGGTTCATGTAATCCCCTTATTCTTGTGTCTTTGTGTTTTCCTAAGAAAGCCATAAAGATGGTGATGATAATTTATTAAAGAAAACAAAGGTAGTACTAATAGTGACAGGACTGGATTATCTTGAGTGCAATCCAGGAGTGGGATTCAAAATTTTTAACAACCGGTTCTGTGGGCGTGGCTAAGTTGGTGGGTGTGGCTTGGTGGTCATGTGACTGGCTGGGCGTGGCCAACTCAACATCACTCACATCGAGGCACGCATCTCCTTGCCTGGCCTCTCGTGACTGTGGGGATGCAACAGTCGTAAGTGTGAAAAATGGTCATAAGTCACTTTTTTCAGTGCCGTTGTAACTTTGAATGGTCCCTCCACATAAGCAAAGTACCAGCAAAGGAGGGGAAAAAAACTCCAGAGAAGTTCCTGAGACAGGAAGTCTAGTCCTGCCAAGAATCTAATAAGGGTTAACGGAGAGGCAGTTTCTGTAAGCAACACCAGAATGTTTCCTTCCTGCCTTCCTTACAGGATTAGGCCAGTAATTTCTTCTAACATCCGGTTCTCCGAACTGCATAGAATGTTAACAACCGGTACTAGCGAAGAGGTGCGAACTGGTAGAATCCCACCCCTGGTGCAATCCCAAAACATGGAAAGCACCATTTGAACACCTTTGGCATTGACAAATACGCCACCAGTCAATTGCAGAAGGCAGCTTTATTCAGAACAGCTTACGTCCTGCAATGGTACAGTATCTCTAACACTACCAAACATCCAGACCTTCCCATCCCAGATCCTTGGGAAGGACTCAAGAGGTAGACAAAAAGTCTGAACATCTGGCTGACTGCAAGGAGCACAATTTATTAAACACTGGCATGTTGAAAAAAAAAAAGAAATGGTAACTCGGTTGTCATAGCTTTGATAGGACAGACTCTCAAATAACAAAGCCATCACAGCCATTATATTTGTCCTCTGTAAAGGATCTCCAGTTCCACATTAAGAGTATATATTTTATAATTCTGTATGCTTAAATTGCAGGGTTGGAATTGGAATTTTAAAGTTGCGGAGTTGTCTATCAAAATCTGAACGAGAATATTGTGCAATGATTGATGTTTGTGTCAAGGACTTGGGTATTGTCCTGTTGTATTGTGTTTTCTCATGGTATTTCTTGCTAAATCTTCTGATGGAGTTTTCTTGGGGCTAATTAATCTGACATTCTCTTTTCATACAGTTTTTGGAAAATTGCCAAATGGAAGTATGGACCCTTTGGACAAAATTAAAGTCCTTCTGAAAAAATGGGAGACTTCTTTTTTTCAGGAGCAGCAGAGGAAGCCAAGCAAGGTATTTTGAATGTAATTTAATATCGGATTATCATAAGTTTCATCATTATATTGTTTAGGCTAATTAAATCATTTTCAGAAATCAAGCAGATTTCCGAAATTATTTCTTTGTGTTTGTTTTCTAGACAGATGTTCTGGATGCTCCTGAAAAAATAAAAAGTAAGCATGATTCTTCTATATAATATATTACAGTCCTGTGTATGGAAGTACAGTAGTAGATGTGATAGAATATAGTTTTGATTAGTGGAATGTGATAGTTCTTTGCAAACTTTTAAAATGCTATGTTTTGTTCATTTTCTCATCAGAATATAGGTAAGGAAGACAAGAAATCTGTGTCTAAAACTTTTTAATTAGATGCTAATTGCAATGATTTTACAATACATTGATATTCTTTTTAATTGCATTGGTATATATTTTGTCAAAAATTACTTCTTAGTCTTTAACTTTTTACTATCAGCAAAGCAAATATGTGAATGGCATCAAGGAAGTCATAAATATAATATGAGGACACCATGGTGACGAACAGACTTGTTCAGGTCCACCCTTAGCCAGTCCCTTTCAGCTCAAACTGTCACAATTTTGGAAGTCTGTGATTTGTTTTTCTTATGGATTGAAGCTAAATTTTCATTCATTTAGAAGAGCAATAACTAAAACTTTCATTCTCGACTTCTGCAACTCTAATTTCAGTGAGTTGTAATAGTATAGTAATACTAAGAATAGTAAGAGATTCTTCACTGTTTGGGATGTGCAAAACATTTTACTCTGAGGGCAATGTTTCACAAATCTCCTCTCCCTTGTCCTCATGTTTTGAGTGTGAAACTGTTTTTGAGTGCAAAGTGAACAATTGGATAACCTACCTAAAGAAGACTGTACATTTGAGGGACTACAGAATTAATTTGGCCACATGATTCTCAGCTCAAAAATCTCATTTGCACACAGAACTGTACAGAGAATACAAAGCTCTAAAAGAATCCAAGGGGCATCATGATCGCCCTGAATCTGCCATGACCTGCCAGCAAGAAAATCAGGAACTTGTAGCACCAGAAAAGGTAATGAAAGAGCCACCATGTTTTGCAAATATGTTGTTCCGTCTGAGCCCTGAAAGTAGGGAGAGGAATCATTTCGCCTTCTTGCTTTAATTTAAAGCAAAACTTGCTTAAACATCACCAACATTTCACTGTTGGGTTTGTACAACATGCTAAACTTAGTTACTACAATAGTCAAGTTTATGGGTTCACATTAAAACTATACTTAGGTGCCTTGTGAATGCGGTCACTTTAATTGACTTGTTAAGAGAGTTATAGGAACACATCAGTTTTCCTGAAATTTCTTACAGCGAGTTAACATTTCCTTCACTTCTTTTATACACAGCATCCAAAATTCACTGGTTGTGACCGCACAATATACAAACTCTAGTTTACCTAATCATTTAATTTACCCATTTAACCCAACTGTCATGATCTGCATAGTGTAAGTTATTAGTTAATCACACCAGCTGCATTCACACAAGAGGGCAACCAAAAAAGAATTGTCAAGTTTGTGACTCCGTCTGGGTCTTTTTGAAAAAGTCTGATATTAACAACTTTCTGTCTTCTCTCTGCTTGGGTCCATTTGCTAAGGCACCTGATTTCGGCTCCTGGGGATCACACCTGAATCGAGGGCAGAAGATTTCTAAAGTGACCCAGCAGAATCAAGAAGCCTTGCAGGCCTCAGCACAGCATTTTGGGATGAAGTTGAAATGCAACTTAGGTGCAAAAATAAAGGTCTGAAAAGATTGTGGTTGTTGAGAAGTGTATAGTTGCTATATTGTTGCATTTTCTGAGTTTATACAATGCAATTATATATTGTGCAAAACGTTGTTTTGAATGTAGAAGTACTTGTAGCTTGATTTTTGGAGGATGAAAGTCATTGAAGAATCAAAGGGACCAATTCTCAGTAAAAATTTCTTTCTCATCCTTGCTCTATTGTCAACAAAAGACTTGCATCTCGTTTTGAGTTGATTAGATATCTCCCATAGTATTTATCTGGGCTCATAGCTACTAATAACTCCGAACTGTTCAGCAACATTTGATCTGGAGGGGAAGTCTACGTTTATGTGTCACTTTCATAATATATTAAAGTAACTGTGATTGTGACTAAAGAAATAAGAAAATCAAATCAAATGAAATCAAATGAACGAAGATTAGAAAAGTAGCCTTCTTCAGATCTAGTCCAAAAATACAGAGAGAAATCTCAAGAAAAACCAGAGAACTAGAATGCAGAGGGAAAATTAAAAGGAAATTTTAAATATAACTTTCTGATATGAGTAAACAAGGATAACTTTAGAGGCTATCATAATTTATACTTGAATTAACTCAACATATAATTTTGACATTGTAAGTAGGATAGGGGAGAAAGGAAGATAAAATTAGGCCCACATTTCTATCCAAACCTGCTAAATGAGCCCCAATTTTAAATTGACTCAGTTTTTCTCTTGCCTTATGGCATGGAGAATATATTCACTGTCAAGAGTTTCTTGGATAGATGGATGGCCTTATTAATTGCATAAATAAAACATGCAAGGAGATTGCAGACAACAGCAAAACAGCAAAAATAAAATATTTCAGAAGCTAAGAATATTGCATTACTTTTCAGCACTGATACACTTCTGATTCTACTAATTATGTGTGTGTGTGTGTTTTATTTTTGATCCTAGGAATGTCCTATAACTTTAAGGAGATCCCTCACTCCTAAAAGGAAACAAATTCAATTAGGACAGAAGGATGGAGCTCATATTGAAAAAGTTGCATCTTTCCCATCGGCTGAAATTCCTTCGATAAAAACTAATTCCAGTGATTTGCCTAGTTCTGATGCCAAGGAAGTTACAACTCTCCTTCCTTCTTCGTTTCCAGACCTGGCTGCCCCACAGCTCCGTTGTCCGAAACCGAGGCTGCCATCATCAGATCGGTTTCAGTGGCAAAAGCAGACAGTAACTAAGCGATTGAGCAGTTTGGATACTGGGTGGCTAGACAGGTGCCAAGGGACAAAATTGGAAACTAGAGAGGAACAAAACAAAGACTGTAGTTTAAATGTAGCTAATGGGGCAGGGCCATGCCCAGGATTGGCAGAAAGCATTTCCTTCCAAGCACAGAGTCCGTTTTTCCAACCTGGGAAAAGAAAATGGGAGAAAGAAGGCCAATCTCCCCAGGAAAATTGTCAGCAGGACGTGTTAGAGAGGCAGCCCGTGATCCAGAGCCCTGAAGGCCTGAGTACACGGAGCACATGTGACAATCCAGTTACAGACAAAGAAAAGGTAAGCGTAGCATCCAGTGAAACCAGTGCTGAAATTCCCACCACTGAGCAGATGCAGAACTTGGAGACTGGCAGAAAAGACGGCAGCCTTCGGCTGAGTGGTGCTTTGTGTGATGGGCAGAGCGGACAGCTTCCCCCCACCAAGAAAGGGAAAATGCCAAGCAAGAAAAGGCGTCTGGATCCTGCAGCTGACGATGAAGTTACTCCAGACATTTCCAAACCTGGCATTCGCACGAAGCACCAAAGGACTAAGGAGCCGGTTGAGCACAGCCACGTCAAAAAACTGCGCCCTGCCAGTCAAAAGCCAGGAAAGGATGAATACGACTTTGACCAAGACGCTGCCGAAGTGCAAGAGGAGGAGAAGGAGAAGGTTCCACTTCTTTCTGAAAATATACTTGGGGACCTGGTTGAGGATAATTGTCCTAAGAGGCGTGGGAAGCCCAGCATGCCAAGCTGCAGGTACCCCTCACCTTTACCTGGAGTGAGGCTGGGGAATTCTGGGAGTGGAAGTCCTCAAAAAGTCTTAAAAGTTGCCAAGGTTGGATACTCCTGCTTTTTTTTATTGATATGAGTTTTTTTCTCCCCCAGGCTGCCACCAAAGAAAAGTGGCAATTTTGTCCGTCTCAATTTGAAAACAAAATCCCACGTAAAGAATTACGCCTTGAAGGGAAAACACCTTCGCAAGCAGGTAAGTTGCCTTGTGACCAACCTGCATAGTGGATCAACACATTTAAGAGCTTTTAATTATTTCTCGGATTTCATGCTTGATCATCTTTTTTTCCCCATGCTGAAAAATTGACCGCAGGTAGTCCTCAACTTACGACCACAATTGAGCCCACAGTTTCTGTTGCTAAGCCAGGCAGTTGTTAAGTGAGTTTTGTCCCGTTTTACAGCCTTGCCACAGTTATTAAGTGAATCCCTGCAATTGTTAGCCACACAGTTAAATCTGGCTTCCCATTGACATTGCTTGTCGGAAAGTCTTAATGGGAGGGGGGAAATCACATGACCCCAGAACACTGAAACTGATCATAAGTACATGCCAGTTGCCAAGCTTCCAAATTTTAGTCAGGTGACCTTGGGGAGGCTGCAATGGTCGTGTGAAAAACGGTCATTTTTTTCAGTGCCATTGTAACTTCAGACAGTCACTAAATGAATGTAAGATGAGGACTACCTGTATTAGCAGTTAAAACTACAGGTCTTACTGAAAGAGCAAGCAAGATTAGCCCAATTTCTCTTCTGCTTAATTTGTTCATTAAGGTTATATGCTGCTCCTTTCACTGACAAGGGTGGCTTACAAGCCTTAAAAAGATTAACATAAAAAGTATTACAATGCTATATAAAAACAAGGAAATAGATGGCAGGGGGATGAGGTCTTCTTACCTCATCAACAACCTCCAGCAGAAGGCGCCCCTCTTGGGGTCCCTCTTGGCAAAACCAGATTTTGATACCCTTCTGGATGGCCAAAAGAATAGGAGCGCTTCTCATTTCCAGTGGCAGGATGTTCCACAGGGCAGGGTCCACAGTGGACATGGCTCTTCTCTTTGAGCCTGCCTTCCAGAATTCCTTGGCCGATGGGGTCTGCAGCAGCACAAGTGGAGCAAGTGGGGTGAGCTAGTCCCACTGGGACGAGACGGCTCCTCGGATAATCCCCTGAAGTGACCAGCTACATAGGGAAGGATGATCCAGGCCCTCTTTGCCTCATCTGTATTTTGGTCCTGCCTAGGTGTGGAAGCAGAAGTGGCAGAAAAAGGGGCAGCAGTTCGGTGGAGGTGGCAGGCTCATGGACCGAAGTTCTGACACTTGCTTCAAATGTGGGGGACGTGGCCATTGGTCTTCCCAGTGCAAAGGTGAAGGTGAGTCTTGCAGGCTGACGATATCAAACTGGAAAGCAGAATCCAGGTCAGGTAGCAAAGGTTGCCCTGAAGTCCCCCACAGAGGGACACACTGTGTTGAACTAAAAAGACCGTTCTGAAATTGAGGCAATGGTCTCTCCTGCCAAAGAAACAGTAAAAAAAAAACAACAACAACCAAAAGAACCTTCCTTACCTTATTTATCTAGGTTTTTTTTAAAAAAAAAAACTATAAAAGTGGAATATAAACACCCACCACCAACAGAAAGCAGAGTGGTGGTTACCTAATGAGGGAAAAAAAATCTATATACATTGGTGGTGATTAAAATAAACATGAGAAAAAAGAATAAAGTGATTAAGAAAAAAACCTATATTCTGTCAACTCAGTAACAGTACAGAATTAATTAAGTCCTTACGCTTAATTAATCAAAAGAGAGAAGCAACCTGAAATTAAGGAATACCTTATATAAATAAATGATTAATCATAAACCACTTACATCTATCTAAGTTCTATACCATTCAACTGAATTTACTGCGATCAGAGCTTTCACAAGTTTCATATATTGTTTTATTGTTAAATTTCTACCATTATTTCTGGCAGTATAATTGGTTCTGTCATGTGTTTTTAAATCTTCCTGAGATTTCTGCCAATTCAGCATTTCCCAATAAATTAATTATTTACTATTCAGTTACACATGTCTTATCTTAATGTAACTGAGCATTAAAATAATTAAACTGGTAATTAATAACCTCTGCCTCGTGACATAACTGACTATCGTTGGCTTGAATTCCAGATGTAAAATTGCATTGCTTTTCTTGCTTGTGAGCCAATAATTTCCCATTTTTCTTTCCTGATTCCGCTGATCAATGGATTTCAAAGAATAATCAAATTGTTCCGAACATATTAACTGAAGAGAGACCCATTCTTCTACATAGATCAAATATTTCTCAAGATCAATTTCCCAGTTTTAATTAGGCTTCATCAGTAGTGGAGGCATTAAAAAACATTGATAGAAATATCAAAACCAAAATAAACATAACAAACATGCTGTCAGACTTGTCCTGACTTGGTCATTTAGAAAAGAAGAGCTTTCGACTGCATTTGTAGTGAAAGCTATTGTAATTACTTGACTTTTTCCCTTCAACTGAAAAGAATGAACTTTTGAAAACTAGGTGTTTCAAAGGGAATCCTTTATTGAAAGGGATTGAATCCCAGCACTAGTCAAAGCAGAGTCTAAGATATTTCTAGGCATACAGTCATAGATAAAGGGAGTTAGAATCCCTCCCCTTAATTAGACGTGGATTTAGTCAAACAAAGAACCAACATGTTAATTCTTCTCTGGGAATGTATATTAGAAGAGTTCCCAGGAGTGTCTTCCAGAGCTGGAATTTTTATGGTCACTTCTCATCTTGTTATCTCTTCAAGAGGTGACAAGTTTCTAGACATCTGGCTCCAGTCCTCCAGTTGTATATCATGTGCAAATTATACAGAATCAATATAAGATTTAATATATTCAGGTTACATCAAAAAGGATTACTTGTACCAACTTCCCTCCCCCCCTTCTTCCATTGAAGAATGGCAGATACATGGATCTGACAGGTATACTAAAGCCAAGTGGTTACAAAATAGAAAAAGCCAGATCTGAGGTTTCACCCACCAAAACTGCCTACTTACTGTCCCCTTTCCCAGGTCCTTCCCCGTTATCTCCCTGGTGTCCAATAGACTTCAGACATATTGTTTTGGTAACAGTTCTGGTGCTTGGTGGGCTCCACATTCCCAGGCTCTTGGCCTTGGGGGTCTATCAGCAGATGTCTCTGTCAGGCACTTGGAATCTTTTCTTGTCTCTCCCACCCACCCAACAGCTCCCTCCCCCCATGCATGGTTCATGGCAGCCTGACATCAGCGAACGGCAATGGGGTGAAGAAGGATGGCAGCACTAACACTTACAATCACCAAACTACGTAACAGAAAACTTTTGCATTCCTTTGGTGTCGTCCATGCAGATCGACTGCCTGCTACTGGTGCTCAGCTGGAGGACAAGAGCTGTGCTGGTGAAGAGGAAGTACCCTTGTTGACTCTGGAGGAAGTGGCTCAGATGACCAATACGACGTACACAAAAATTTCAAGTAAGGGACAAGACCTACGTCCGCCATGCCAGAGCATCTGCTTCCAGAATCATTTCTGGTTTGTCTCAAACCAGAAGATAAAGCGTAGTATCACCATGAGGTTGGGTTGGGTTGCTATTAAGGCTATTAATCACAGCGACAAGAATTTCAGCGTCAATTCTCCTTTCTCAGCAAAGAGTGAGAACAGCCAAGAAACCCCGGAGCAGTCCACTCAGGAAGAAAGTTATCTGCAAATAGGAAGGCCTGCACTTGAAACGTTCACTCCACCTGCACCGATAGAGCCTTTCTACAAACTGGGGCCAGATAAGAAGGTGAGAGGTAAGATTCGGGCTGCAAGGAAAAACAAATTCTGGAGGAAGGCTAAAACGTTTGAAGAACAGTTGCAGGAATTAGGTATGTCTAGTCTAGTGAAAAGAAGGATCAGGAGTGACATGATAGTAGTCTTCCAATATTTGAGGGGCTGCCACAAAGAAGACCGGGTTAACCTATTCTCCAAAGCACCTGAAAAGCAATAGATGGAAATTCATCAAGGAGAGAAGTAACTTAGAACTAAGGAGAAATTTCCTTACAATGAAAACTATTAACCAGTGGAACTCCTTGCCTCCAGAAGTTGTGGGTGCTCCAACACTGGAGGTTTTTAAGAAGAGACTGGACAACTATTTGTCAGAAATGGTATAAGGTTTCCTGTCTGATCAGAGGGTTGGACTAGAAGATCTCTAAAGTCCCTTCCAACTCTGTTATTCTGTTATTATTCTGAGAAACATAGAAGGAATGTAACAGATAATCAGAGTTGGAAGGGACCTTATAGGCCATCTAGTCCAACCACCTTCCCAAGCAGGAGACCCTACACCATTTCTGACAAATGTAGGCTAATTGAGGCAGCTTTGAAGTCCTCAGTTGTCCTGCCCTACTAACGTTTCAGTTCTTCAAAATCTGTAATCTTTTGTAAGGAGTCTGTATGTTTATAGCTGAAATGGCAACAGGGCATGTTGAAAGTGTCTTTGGTCAGCTCGTCCTGCTGAGTCTTCCCTGGGGAACAGGCATTCCTAACTGCGGTTGTGTCTTGTCCAGATACGCCTCCTGAAGTGTTCCAAGCACTGGCTGAGCTGGGTTATACTTCCTTCCGGCCAGGACAGGAAACAGCAGTGATGAGGATACTCTCAGGTAAGGCGTAAAGAAACAAACCATTACCTTGCTTGGATCTTGGTAGTTGTTGTGATGGCCAGGTATTTCGGGCAAGCCTGACTTATAAGGCTTATACTTTATTGTCATTGTACCTCATACAACAAAATTAAATGCCATATTCAGTGTATGTTATACATAAGAAAACTTTTATAAAAATAAAACAAAAACACACATCCTTCACATTCTATGTTGTTGAATTTAAAACCCCTGATATTGCATTAATATTGCACTGTACAGTATAGTTACTGCTCTGGGATAGAAGCTGTTTTATCAGCCTATTTATCCTTATTTTTATTATGGTCCTGTACCGTCTGCCAGACGGTAATAGTTCAATAAAAGGGCGCCCAGGATAAGATGGATCTTTAAGAATGTTTTGAACTTTTTTAAGGCAGCGGGAACTTCTGAAGGACAAGCAGTGGTTCTTGGTTGGCTTCGGTTTGTCCTAATCTCCTGAGAGAGCCTGGTGGGGTAACATTGGCACTGATGGGTGCAAGGCACAAAAAGTGTCTCCCTTTTTTCCTGGAATGCTTGTGCCTCTACACATGAGAGAAGTTAGGTCTGCCCCGCGGTGAGTCTCCATCTTACCTGAAGCTTCCTCCTGTCCGTTGAGCACACTCCTCAATGGGGCCTAGAGAAAATGCACGTTTTGTGTTACGAAGCACGATTTCGTGATGCCAAAATGAACGGAAGGAGAAATATAATGTGGTGTGTGTTACCTCCTCTGCTTTTCTGAGCAAGACCTGGCTCTATTCCCCAATCCTTCCACACAGACACCAGGTGATATTTGTGTTTTCTGCCATGTGTGCCCTAATACAGCGGTCGCCAACCAGTGGGCCGCGAGGAAATTTTGGTGGGCCACAGAGAAAATTTTGGTGGGCCGCAGAGAAATCTCACCCCCAGAGCACCCCACCAAAGCAATTAATCCAGGCTGCGCAGAAACACAAGACTGTGCCGCCCACATGGCCCGCAGGAACTCTCCCCGCCCACTCCTTACCCAGCAAATTTGCCTGCTAAATTGCTATTTTTCCAACCATCATCTGTTCTGCTGTGCCAAGAGAGTTAGATTAGCTAGGAAGCAGGAAATGATTGGATTTATTGCTTTCTAGCTAGTCTTTAGATCTTCGGCTCTGCTTTTAAGCACAGTCGAACCTCCCTTAGGTCTGAAGGTTCTATTTATTATTCAGTGCAGACTCATGGCAAGCAAATTTTATGTGACAGATTGAGGTAGCCGATCGCAGATAGATAGATCACTGAATGATTCTGTGAGCAACTGAATCTGCCTGCCTGCTTTGCCTGATTTTGAGTAAAAGTTGCTCTTTTTTAAATAAAAAATTCAATTTTTTACATACTTGGTGTGTTGTGAGTTAATTTTGTGAGTGCTTGCTAGCAAATTTTATGACAGACTGAGCTAGCCAATGGCATATAGATAGATTACTGAATGAATCTGTGATTCTGTGAGCAACTCAATCTGCCTGCCTGCCTTGCCTGATTTTGAGTAAAAGTTGCTCTTTTTTTATACAAAATTCAATATTTATATAAATATTTATAATATTTACATACAAGCCATGCCCAGCCAGTCACATGACCACCAAGCCACAGCCACAAATTAGGCCACACCCACAGAACCGGTTAGTGGTCCTGGGGATTTAAAATTATGAATTTGGTGATCCCTGAGGTCCAAAAGGTTGGTGACCCCTGCTCTAGTATATGAATAGGCACTGTACATCTCAACTCATTCATTCATACTTTCATACATTCTTTCAATTTCTATAATTGTCCAGTCAATGGGTGGCTTACAATTCCAAAATTATATTTAAAAAAAGCATTTTAAAAACAATAAAAACATCCAAAATAAATACAATTGGAAAATTCTTTAGACTGACTTTCCCTGTAGGATCACTGTGGGCAGTTCCCTGCTAGCCACACTTGAACTGGAGCTGTCAGGAAAGGAGACCTGGCTCTATTGTTTTGTGATAACCTGTAGATTCCTCTTCATGCATTCACAATATCTCTTGGAACCCTTTTTGAACTTCAGCAATGTAGAATCAGGCTACATGTTAGGAACCTTTAAAAGTATGACCTGTCAGTCAGTGAAACAGGCTGCCAGGTATACTGGGGAGAATTTCCCTGAAGATCTTCACCCATATCAAAACAACCTACCTCATGTGCAACCAGGGTTTGAAAATAACATTTAACACAGTCCAGTACTTGAGCAAAATGTTTCGGTCGAGATGGGCGTATGTGAGACTGATTGGGGTAGATTGTAGGGGTGATACCGAAATATAATTTTATCACATTTTATTTATATATTAAATCATTGCCTTTTATTCCCATTTCGTTTTAAACAGTATTTGATCGGATTCCATTTTAAATTGTTTTTATCAGATTTTAGTAATAAGGTGTGTCTGGAACTCTGCACTTTGATATATGGCCCAAGGGCTAAGCAATAAAGTAAACTAACGAACCCTGAAGGTCTTCATATAGGAATTCAGTGATCCTCTGTCCTAGCTGTCGCAGTGAATCTTGCACTGAGCAGGGGGTGGGCTAGATGTCCTTCTAACCCTGCAGTTTCTGGCCGAGTGCCAGCACCGGGGAAGGCTCCCATGGCTGCCGGTTCTGAGGCCGACTCTGCTGGCTTCACTCTCTTGCAGGACTCTCCACCTTGGTGGTCTTGTCAACAGGAATGGGGAAATCTCTCTGCTACCAGCTCCCTGCGTATCTGTATAGCAAGCGGTCCCCGTGCATCGCTTTGGTGATCTCTCCCTTGGTGTCGCTGATGGATGACCAAGTAAGCTGGGGTGCGTGCCCTTGGTTTGGGAGCTTGGGGGGTGGGGTGGGGGGTGAGCCTGTAGGGTGACACCTCGAATCATTCTCGGACCAACAACCCGTGCAGTTCAGAGAACAGAGGTGTTAACATCACTGCATACGATGCTACGTTCTGGACCGGTTGAAGCTTCTAGGTTGGGGTGTCAAACTCGATTTCATTCAGGGGCGCATCAGGGTTGTGTGACCTCGGGGCCATGGCCAGAGTGGACGTGGCCAGCTTGACATCACTCATTTTGGGGGCTCCTGTGGTGGCCTGAGTGCCAGTGAAAACGGGCTCCCAAGCTCTGTTTTCGGCTATGACGGCATCCTGCATCCCTTGAGTGTGGGAAGACTGCATGCGGCCCTCGCGAGCTCTGTTTTCACTGACAAGAGGCCGCCTTTGCTGTTTCCAGGGAGGCCCGGTGGGCCAGATCAAGCACCCTGCTGGCCAGATCCGGCCCACAGGCCTTGAGTTTGATACGCCTGTTCTAGGTGGTCTCCAGGGGCAGCCCCATGTAGAGAGTTGTGAGATGGCCAGGGCATAACTGACTGTCTGAAGCGCTCCCAATCCAGGAAAGGGCACGACTGGCTTACCCGATGAAGAAGGCCTTCCTGGTCACAGCTGCCACCTGCTCTCTGAGCTTTGAGGCCAGGAAAAAATTGTGCACCCTCTTTAAAGCCTTGCCTGGCATGGGTCACTCACCCCACTGGGACTGGCCCACCTCACCCGCACTGGCAGAGGAGCCATGCTGCAGGCCGCATCAGTCAAGGAATTCTGGCTGGCAGGGTCTAGGAGAAGAGAGTTCTCTGCTGGGCCACCTTTGGGACATCTTTTCCCCCTGCAGTGAGGTCCACTCCCACCCTCCTGACCAGGGCCTGGAGACCTGGCTGCCCTGTGGCCTGGGATCCCAATGGTGCAGCACCATCCTGGAGGTGGTGGATGAATGAAAAGCCAGCCCCATCGCCCTCACATATAAATTATATAACCATAATTTATTTTTCATTGTCATTTTTATTGTTTTAGAAAAACTTCTTTTTTAATAGTTTCCATGCTTTTAATGCTGTGAACCAGGGGTCCCCAGTGCTGCAGTCGTGGCCCTGGGCCCTGAGCCTTTCAGAATGGGCCGCTGAAGTGGCAGGCGAGCATGTGCACACATGCGCACCCCCACTTGTGTGAGCAGATTGCCGCGCCTCAGCTGAGCTAAAAATCAGCTCACCTCACCAGTGCTGACAGCAAGTGGTTTTTCATTGCTGCGCGTGCAAAGCGCTGGGGAAAAAATTGGAATCCCACCGCCAGCTGCATTTGGCCTGCAGGCCTCGAGTTTGACACCCCTGTCCTAGACTCCCTGCAAGCATGGCTCCTATGCTGGCACAGGTAGGGTGAGCCAATGCCAAAATGCACAATTCAGGATTATTTTTCTGGAGCCAAAATTGCAGCAGTAGGAAAAACACAGCAGGGACTTGATTCCTGTTAGTCTGATGGAGACGGTGGTGGTAGCTCCGTGTTTGGCTAACTCTGAATGAGGCGCGGTTGTATTCCTTGCAGGTCTCTGGCCTCCCTCAGGGCTTGAAAGCAGTCTGCGTCCACTCCAGCATGTCGAAGGCTCAGCGGGAGGCTGCCATGGAGCGGGTGAGCCAATTGCGTGGGGGCGAAGCTGCCTTGGGGTCACCGAGAACTGTCTTAACTAGGATCCCCCAGGTCATACTGCCCCACAAAGCCCCTAACTCCCATGCGGTCTAAGGATTGTGGGATTTGTGGTCTCGGCTGGGGTAGAGTCAGGTGTGTTGGGCTCCTGCCAGCCTCCAGCTTTGAATTGAATTTATGTTTACTGACAAAGAAATAAAGGGAGACCAGTATAGATCTATTTCTATCTGTTCTATCTATGCTGCGTCCCATAATTGGGTAGACCAGGTTGCCCTGATAGACCAGTCTCAATGGAAAAAACATTCCAGCTTTGAACTTACACAGTAAACACAGGTAGTCTTCGATTTACGACCACAACTGAGCCCAACATTGCTGATGCTAAGTGAGACAGTTATCAAGTGACTTCCTGCGCAAAGCGTTACAGATTTTCTCCTCCCTGGCCCTCTCCTTTGACCCGTCTGTCTCTGTCCAATAATGTGCTATATAGGTGTTTTGGGGACAGCTCGGATGTTTGGTGCCACTTGGCTGCAAGTTGAATTCTTTTCCCAGACTAGTGTTCTTGAAGACCTCTGGTTTCTACCATGTTTCCCCTAAAATAAGACCCTGTCTGTTAGTGCAAATGCTGTTAAATTTTAAAAATAGGCTGCCAGGAATGAATGTTTCCGACCGAGTCCAACTTTAAGCTACTCCAATTAAACTAGGACGGCTTTTTACCAACTGCACAATATCAGTGCCACTCTAAAATTTTACAGAGATGCATGAATATTCATTTGAACTTTGACACTGCTTCACATCAAGTTAGCCTGCAGTTTTTGTAGCATGTTAGCCGAAACATTACTCACTGTGATGGGCAGTGGCTCTCCTTAAATTGTTGGGGAATTATCCCTAGTTTCAGTTAGAGGTAGAGAAGAGCAAGCAAGATTGTTCTCCAGAAAAGGAATGTCTTTTTCTGTATGATGCGGATAGTGGCTTCTTTTGGCCTCTGAATGAAAATTCCTTGGTGTTACTTTGTTTCCCCCAAAATAAGACCTTGTCTTACATATATTTTTGCCACCAAAAAGGCACCAGGTCTTATTTTCAGGGGATGTCTCATCCACTGACTAACCTCACTTGTGCGAGTCGCCCCTGGCCTCCTTTTCGCTGTCAGAGGCCTTCAGGAACTTCTTCTGCGGCCAGCAAGGCTTTCCTGAAGGCCCCTGCAGCCGATAATGGAGCTCTGGATCGATCCTGAGCTTTTTTCTCAGCTACAGAGGCCTTCAGGAAGGTCTTGCCGGCTGCAAAAGAAATGGGCCGGCGAGGCAGGTGTTGGGGTGTGTGAGGCCTGGCTACAACTGTTCACAGGTAAGTAGTAGGGCAGCTACACCCCCATCCCCATCCCCACCCTAGCTTAATTTTCACCCTCTTAATTAGGGCTTATTTTGGGGGTAGGGCTTATATTGGGCGCCCGTGTAAAAATCAAGCTAGGACTTTCTTTCAGGGTAGGTCGTATTTTTGGGGAAATAGGGTATTAAGACACACACACACACACACCTCTCTACTCTCCACATGCCAGTTGCCTCCTTTCTCTCCCCTCTTCTCCTCCTAACAGTTTATGACAGGATGCCAGCAAAGCACAAAGCTGAAGATGGCAGTTCTGACAGAAAGCCTGTGTCCCTGACCAACCAAGCTTGTCTGCTTACAGGTAAAGGCCGGGAAAGTCCAGGTGCTCCTGCTCTCCCCCGAGGCCTTGGTTGGAGGGGGCCTCTCGAGCAGCAGCTGCCTCCCTCCTGCTGACCAGCTGCCCCCCGTGGCTTTTGCCTGCATCGACGAAGTGCACTGTCTGTCTGAGTGGTCGCATAACTTCCGCCCTTGCTACCTCCGGCTCTGTAAGGTATTGAGGATGAAGAAGTGGAAGTGTGGGTTGGGGTGCTGCAGGGAGGAGGGGCTTTTGAGGGGGCTCCTAAGGTCGAAGACCCTGAGCAATCAGCATCTGAATAGTCCTCTTGTGCTCTTGTCAGCCTCCAAAGTTTTCCTAGAGCAGCCTTTCCCAACCCTTGGCAAATTGAAGGTGAGTGGACTTCAATCCCTACAATTCTCAGCAGTGGCTATCCCGATGGCGGAAGTCCATATACTTGGAAATTGCCCAGGTTGGGAAACCCTGTTTAAAAGGAACTCAGTGGCCAGGGACACCTCCACTCAAAGGGTAAAAATTTTAGGGGAGATTATAAGTCTCCTGGTAATTGGAGACCTTCTGCCTGAAAAAGCTCCCTATAAACAGAAATGGAACTCGCCTTGAAAAGGACTCGAAATAATAGTAACACACACGTAGGTCTTTGAGGCTGGCCTGGCCTTGTATTTTAGGATGAGGACTGGCCATATAATTAAAATAATTCTAAAACAGTTCCATGTGATAATCTAAATATGATGACCCGACATTAGGAAGGTTGACCTACTGACCTCATTTATTGCCACTAGTGATGAATATGGGGGTTTGTATTTCCCTTTGTTTCTCTCACATTCATTTTCTCTTATCTTTCTAACACTTGTTCTTTCTTACACACATTTTCTCTTTCTCACTATCATTCTCTTATTCTCTCTGTCTCTCCCACATTCTTTGCCTCTTTCTGTCTCATTCTTTCTATCCATCTCTCTCTCTCTCTTCTCTCTTCTATTAATTAAGGAACTAGAAAGATACGGAGCAGTAGCGGGATTAAAAATTAATAGACAGAAAACGAAACTCTTAGTAAAAAATCTAACAGATCCACAAATAATAGAATTAGAAAGGGTGCTGGGACTTCAAACAACAAGGAAAATTAAATATTTGGGAATATGGCTGACAGCACACTGCAAGACGATAAAGGAAAACAATTATAATAAGCTATTACAACAAACACAAAAAGATTTAGAACTTTGGAAGAAAATGCAATTGTCATTATTAGGAAGAATAGCAGCCATAAAGATGTCTATATTACCAAAATTTCTTTATTTATTCCAAACCATTCCAGCTAAACTAGATAAGACCTTTTTTGATAATCTCAATAGAATGACATTAAAATTCATCTGGCAGGGTAAGAAACCCAGAATAAAAATGAAATTGTTACAAGATATGAAGAGCAGAGGTGGTTTTGGATCGCCAAATTGGGAATTATACTATAGGGCAGCAGCATTGGTTTGGCTAAAAGACTGGATTAACTTAAAGAATAAAAGAATATTAGTTATAGAAGGCTATGATCTTCAAAGGGGATGGATTCCTTTGGGAAATAGGACCTACAAAACAAAAATATTGTTATAGACATTTGATTAGAGACTCGCTGATATACAATTGGATCAAAGTTAAAAAGAAACATTATATAAAGATCCCAATTTGGCTATCTACAATGAAAGCGATGATTCACCCAAATAACCTAGATCTGAATAAAATGTTAAAATATAAAGATCTACTGGATACAAATGGAAATTTAAAAACAAAACAAGAGCTCCAAGAACAAGGGCTGCTAATAGACTGGTGGGCCTACCTTGAAATACAAAGCCGATATAATAAGGATATAAAAGATTATGGAATATATTTGAAACCACAACAACTAGATAAAATCTTATTAGGACCAGATAAAAAAAATATTACTAAAATTTACAAGTATCTTTTAGAAGTAGAACTGGAGGGCAGCATTTTTATTGGTCCAGCTGGGCACGGATAAGCCCATGGCTGGAAGACAGTTGGCATCTTCTGCTTTCCAAAGTAGATGACCTCACTGTTTCTTTCCTGGCAGGTTCTTCGAGAACGCCTGGGTGTGCGGTGTTTGTTAGGCCTGACAGCCACTGCCACCGTTTCAACGGCACAGGACGTGGCCCATCACCTGGGCATCCCAGAAGGCGAAGGGCTGGCTGTGCGTTCTGTTGCAGTTCCTTCAAACTTGTGTCTCTCTGTCTCTACAGATAGAGACAAGGATCAGGTAAGTCTGGAGCGCAGCCAGGTGTTTCCATATAAGAGAGCTATTGGGAGGTGGGTGAGAGAACATTGCCAGGTGTGTATGTTGACTCAGAAACTCACAACAAGATTGAATCTTAATGTTTTTCTAAGAAAACAGGTTTTCTCCATCAATAGGCTCTGCTGTGCTTTGTACTTCCTATCCAGAAGTTGCTACACCTTTAGAGTGCTTTTCTAGTATTAGTAGCCAGAGTTCTGGAATGGATCTGTCTGGGTTCAGAAATCCACTCCGCTGGGAGAATTTGTTTGGGATGTCTATGGAGATTCTCCTGAGCGGGAGGGGCAGATTTGGCGGTTATAGGGGGCCATATTCTGTGCTGGGAGCGCGCCCTCGCTGTTTGCTTGCTGTGGCGCGCTCCGACCCCCTTGTCATCTCCCGTTCCCCGGGAGGTCTGAGCGATCGGGCCCTGGGCCTTAGGCTGATGTTATGTAACGCCAGGTCCGTTGTTAATAAAGCCCCTCTCATCCATGATTTGATTTGTGAGGGGGGTGCGGACCTGGTGGGAGTTACCGAAACCTGGCTGGGCCAGGAGGGGGGAGTCCCTCTGGTGGAGATGTGCCCAGCCGGGTTTCGGGTTTTTCATCGGCCGAGGGCCCAGGGGAGGGGAGGGGGGGTTGCGGTAGTTATTAAGGAGGATCTGTGTCCGAGGGAGGCCACTGTATCTCAGACGACCGGGTGTGAGCTCCTTTTCGTGAAGTTCGGTCCCAAGGTTCAGGTGGGCTTCCTGGTCGCATACCTGGCTCCCTGCTATGCGGCAGCAGCCCTGCTTGAGCTCCTTGAGGTCATAGCTGGCGTGGCGGTTGGGACCCCCAGGCTTATGGTCAGGGGGATTTCAACCTGCCATCTGCTGGCGGTACCTCGGGGATTGCTCAAGAGTTCATGGCTTCCATGACGGCCATGGGCCTGACCCAGTTAATTCGGGACTCTACTCACGTGGGAGGTCATACCTTGGATCTGGTTTTCGTCTGATCAGTGGCAGAGTGATCTGGGTATGGGGGATATAGTCGTAGAACCCCTGTCATGGTCGGATCACTCGCTCCTGAAGCTCGACTTCCGTTCCGCACCCCCTGACCGCAGGGAGGCGGGACCATTAAAATGGTACCGCCCCAGGCGCCTGATGGATCCTGATAGGTTCCTGACGGAGCTTGGGCCATTTCCCGAAGCTCACACACACGACTCGGTTGAGGGCTTGGTTGCCACCTGGGATAGGGTGGCTGCTGGGGCCCTCGACCGAGTCGTGCCCTTGCGGCCTCTGACCCGGTGCCGATCCCAAGTGGCTCCCTGGTTCTCTGAGGAGCTAAGGGAGATGAAGCGCCGGAAAAGACGCCTAGAGAGCAGTTGGAGGGCCAGCCGTTCTGGGTCCGACCGAACACTATTACGATCTTATATTAAGACGTATTTAGTGGCGATAAGGATGGCGAGGAGGTCCTACCTCTCCACCCTTATTGCGTCCGCGGAAAACCGCCCAGCCGCCCTGTTTAGGGTGACCCGCTCCCTACTGGAGGTGGGAGCGCGGGAGGACCCCTTGCAGGGACGGGCTGAGGAGTTTTCTAGGTTTCTGCAGGACAAAATCGCTCAGATCCGGGACGAGCTGGACTCCGACTGGGCATCTCCGGGCGGGGGGGCGGGGGTGGATATCGGTGCGGTCAATTGGGTTGAGTTCGATCCTGTTACTGTGGAGGACGTGGACAGGATACTGGGGGGACTGAATGCCACCATCTGTTTGTTGGACCCGTGTCCCTCCTGGCTGGTCTTGGCCACTCGGGAGGTGACACGAGGCTGGTTCCAGGGTATTATAAACGCTTCCTTGAGAGAGGGGCTGTTACTTGCCGCCTTGAAAGAGGCAGTGGTGCGGCCCCTCCTCAAGAAACCGTCCCTGGACCCAGCATTGTTATCTAACTATCGTCCTGTCTCCAACCTTCGCTTTGTTGCGAAGGTTGTTGAGAGTGTGGTGGCACGTCAGTTCCCGCAGTACCTGGATGAAGCGAGTTATCTTGACCCCCTCCAATCGGGCTTCAGGCCCAGGCACAGCACGGAGACAGCGTTGGTCGCGTTGGTGGATGACCTCTGGAGGGCCCGGGACAGGGGTTGTTCCTCTGTCCTGGTCCTGTTAGATCTCTCAGCGGCTTTTGATACTGTCGACCACAGTATCCTATTACGGCGGTTGGAGGGGTTGGGGGTGGGGGGCACCATGTTGCGGTGGTTCACCTCCTTCCTCTCCGACCGCTCGCAATTTGTGTTGACGGGGGGGCAGAGGTCGGCCCCGAGGCCCCTACGATGTGGGGTTCCTCAGGGGTCGGTGCTCTCGCCCCTGCTGTTCAACATTTATGTAAAGCCGCTGGGTGAGGTCATCCGTGGCTTTGGGGTGGAGTTCCATCAGTACGCTGACGACACTCAGCTGTACATCTCCACCCCGGGCCACCCCAACGAAGCCGTCGAAGTGATGTCCCGGTGCCTGGAGGCCGTGCGGAGTTGGATGGGTCGTAACAGGCTTCGTCTCAACCCGACCAAAACCGAGTGGCTGTGGTTTCCTGCGCCCAGATACAGCCAGCTGGTTCCTTCGCTGGCCGTGGGGGGAGAGGTCTTGACCCCCGTGGAAAGGGCACGCAACTTGGGTGTCCTCCTGGACGTACGGCTGTCTTTAGAAGAACACATTGCAGCCGTCGCCAGGGGGGCTTTTTATCAGATTCGTCTGATTTACCAGTTGCGGCCCTTTCTGGATCTGGGCGCACTTCGCACAGTCACGTCCGCCCTCGTCATCTCCCGCCTGGATTATTGCAATGCTCTCTACATGGGGCTCCCCTTGAAGAGTCTCCGGAGGCTGCAGTTAGTCCAGAATGCAGCCGCGCGGGTGATTGTGGGTGCCCCTCGGAGCTCCCACGTTACACCGCTTCTCCGCAGGCTGCACTGGCTTCCTGTGGCCTTCCGGATTCGATTCAAGGTGGTACTGATGGTATTTAAAGTGCTCCATGGCTCGGGACCTGGGTACTTACGGGACCACCTGCTGCCATCATCAACCTCCCGCCGCCCAGTACGCTCCCACAGGGTTGCCCTCCTTGGGGTACCGCCGCCTGGCCGTTGTCGGTTGACGGCCCCGAGGGTTCGGGCTTTCTCTGTGGGAGCCCCCTCCCTATGGAATGATCTCCCCCCGGAGATACGGGCTATGACGGATATTCTGACCTTCCGGCGCGCAGTGAAAACCCTATTTTTTAAACAGGCCGGCCTGGCCCAGTAACTGTATTTTGGTTTTAACTTAATTTTAATTGGGGTTTTATTAGCTTTTAACTTTTAACTGAATTCTTGGGATAGACAGCCAGATCAATTTGGTTTAATTTATTTTAATTGTATTTATTGGGTATTTATTGTATGTTTTTAGTAGGCTGTACACCGCCCCGAGTCCCTTTTTTGGGAGAGGGAGCGGTATAAAAGTTTAAATAAATAAATAAATAAAATAAATTCTCAGCTATCCTGGTCATGGTTGTCCAAAAGGTGCTTTTTTTCAAGAGGCAACTCTTATTTGTTTTGCTGCTCATCCATGAGGCTTCTTCAGCTCTGACTGGATGGTGGAGAACGAAAGAATTTATATTCCTTGCAGACAGCTGGTCCTTTGCATTTTTTAAGAGAGTCCTTGAGGCCACTTGGAGGTTTATCTGTGTCCTCAGGGTCACCTGAGTGGTGCAAATGAGTGTGGAGCCTTCTTGGAACTGCTGGAAGGACTGTGTTGTAGATTGGAGATGGATGTGGTTGTATTCCCCTGTTGAGGGAAGGCTGTTCAATTTGGACGCAGATGGCCTCTTTGATCCCTCATTCAAACCAGCGGTCCTTTCTGTCCAAAATGTGGACTTTGCTGTCTTCAGAAAAGCTGAAAAAGCACCTTTGGGTATTTGTTTGGGATCAATCTCCTAGAACCGAGAGGAAAATCAGGCTGAAAACGCCACAAACAATTCCCCAGATAGGAAATGTTTTCCTTCTGGGTATTCGTTTCTTCCCTCTCTAATAAATACAACCCTCTTTTCCTAACGTATCCAGAAAAATCTCTGTTGAAAAACTATGAACTATTGCAGGCTCTCGTAAGTTTGCTGCAAGGGGAAAGATTTGGAAGCCTGGATTCAATCATCGTGTACTGCACGCGCCGGGAAGAGACGGCACGGATTGCAGCCTTCATCCGCACCTGTTTGCAGGGGGTGACTCTGAGAGGCCCCCCATGTGAAGGAGAGCCAGAGAGGGAGGCCCATATCCCCGGAAAAAGGAAGAAAGCCAAAGGTAGATGTTGACTGGCCAATATTGGCAGAACCGACCTGGGGAAACAGCTGGGTAGGGAATAAGGGATGTGGCAGAAACTCAGAAGAATTGTTCTTTTGGTCCCCGATTTATGACCGTCCTTGAGTCCCAACATTTTCTGTTGCTAAGCAAGACAGTTGATAAGTGAGTTTTCCCCCATCTTACAACCTTTCTTGCTACGGTTGTTAAGTGAGCCACATGGTGGTTACATGAATCCAGTTTCCCCGCAGAAGGTCGCAAAAGGGGATCAGGTGACCCCCAGGATGCTGCGACCTTCGTAAATATGAGTCAGTTGCCAAGCATCAAAATTAATCACATGACCAAGGGGACAATATAAAGGTCGTGAGCGTGAAAAAAGATCGTAAGTCACTTTTTTTCAGTGCCGTTGTAACTTTGAATGGTCACTGAATGAACATGTCAGGGCTCCAGCATCCATCCCCATTCGAATCATGAGTCTCTAGCCGCATCTCTCAGAGTTTAAAAAAAAACAAGATTTATTAGAGGTGACCATGTCAGCGTTACCTGGGTGCAGCCGACTCTGAGACACACCATTCATTTCCCCCTTGACCCTGGTCTTCCCCCCCCTCCACCCCCTGGATGTATACTCTCCAATGGGACACATCCATAGCCAAGAGTCATCAATCGTGTTCTCCAGTAATAATTTTGCGCGCCAACAGCTTCGGCTGCCTAGCTGTTATCTGAAGCATTTAAGGAATGCACTACTTCCCCACTCCTTTTCTACTGTCAACTCTAAAAGACCAGAGAAATATTTTTGAGTTGACAGAATGGTTGTACATCAAGGACCACCTGTATGCCTTTGGTCTAGTGCCATGATGTCAGAGTACGAGCCCACTCAGCGTCTCTGAGAGAAGATCCTTCCAGAATTAAAGCCCAGCCAAACAGACCCGGAATCTTTGCTTCCGGAACAAGCCAGGTTTTTTTTTACCCCAGCCCCTTTTTGAATCCTTCAAAAGAAGTTGTGCTTTACGTGGCTGATGTTTCTGCCAGGTTTGCAGTGAGCCTCCCCTTCATCCTCCTCTCATTCCCCCCCTCCCCCACAGCTAAAAAGAGCATCCGGCGCCCTCTGAAATGGGTGGCCGATGCCTACCACGCGGGCTTGTCCGCTCACGAACGCCGCCGTGTGCAGAACAGCTTCATGTCTGGCCAGCTGCGAGTGGTGGTGGCCACGGTGGCCTTTGGGATGGGCCTGGACAAGTCGGATGTGCGCGGGGTCGTGCATTACAACATGCCCAAGAACTTCGAGAGCTACGTGCAGGAGATCGGGCGGGCTGGGAGGGACGGCCAACCCGCCCAGTGTCACCTCTTCCTCAACCCGGAGGTAAAATACGGCTCGTTTTGGGGGGGTTTAATTCAGAGAGCAACTTCAGCCTGGAAACCAGCCATGAGTTTGTGCATCACATATTTTTTCTTGGGGGGGAGGGGGGGCTGTGAATATTTGAAGAACTGACACAAATAAGATTGGGGTCAATTTATTCTCCAAAGCATCAGAGAGCATAACAAGAAGCAACGGGAGAGAAACTCATCAAGGAGAGAAGCAACCTGGAACTAAGGAGAAATTTCCTGACAGTGAGATCAATTAACCAGTGGGACAGCTGGCCTTCAGAGATTGTGGGCAGGGGTGGGATTCCACCGGTTTGGACTGGTTCTATAGAACTGGTTGTTATGGTTTTGAGCAGTTCCAAGAACTGGCAAATCATGCCTCTGGCTGGCCTCTCCCCTCTCTGCCTTCCCCTCCCCTCCCAGTCAGTCTTTATTGAACATGCACAAAATTGCACACATACCTGACATTGTGTTCTTCCCCGCCCAGTCACTCCTTAAGGTATTTCTTTCCCGCCCAACGATCAGCTGTTCCTATGATCAGCTGTGCCGGGAATCCCCTCACTATCTTACTGCTTTGCCCAAGAGGCTTCCCTGAGGACCAGGAGGCAAAAAGGGGTGTGTGTGCTGTGCCCCCCCCCACTCCATTTTGGGCCTCAGGGAAGTTGCCTGGGAGCAAAAAAGCCCCCTCCCCCCAGGAGGCCCAAGAAACGGGAGGGGGTGCTGCAAAAAAACAACAACAACAACCATGCCCACCCAGTCACATTGCCATGTCAACAGAACCGGTTGTTACAAAGTTTGAATCCCACCCCTGGTTGTGTGTGCTCCATCACTGAAGAGATTGGACAACCATTTGTCTGAATGTTATAGGCAAGGCTTCTAGCCTAAGCAAGGGATTGGACTAGAACAGCAGTTGCCAACCGGTGGGTTGCAAGAAAATTTTGGTGGGCCGCAGAGAAATCTCTTCCCCAGAGTACCCCCCCCCCAAAGCAATTAATCCAGGCTGCGCAGAAACACAAGGCTGCGCCACCCACGTGACCCGCAGGAACCCTCCCCGCCCACTCATTCCTTACCTGATAAACTTGCCTGCTGAATTGCTGTTTTTCCTTTTTCCGACCATCATCTGTACTGCTGTGCCAGGAGAGTTACATTAGCTAGGAAGCAGAAAATGGTTGGATTTCTTGCTTTCTAGCTAGTCTTTAGATCTTCGGCTCTGCTTTTAAGCACAGCTGAACCTCCCTTAGGGCTGAAGGTTCTATTATTCAGTGCAGACTCAACAGCAAGCAAATTTTATGTGACAGATTCAGGTAGCCGATGGCAGATAGATAGATCACTGAATGATTCTGTGAGCAATACAATCTCCTTGCCTGCTTTGCCTGATTTTGGGCAAAAGTTGCTCTTTTTTTTTAAATAAAAAAATCAATATTTATATAAATATTTATAATATTTACGTACAAGCCATGCCCAGCCAGTCACATGACCACCAAGCCACACCCACAAATTAGGCCACGCCCACAGAACCGGTTAGTGGTCCCTGGGATCTAAAATTATGAGTTTGGTGGTCCCTGAGGTCCAAAAGGTTGGCGACCCCTGGACTAGAAGACCTCCAAGGTTCCTTCTAACTTCTATTATGCCTTAACATGCTTGCAGATGGAATTTGCAGCACTGCATCTTGTGGGATTAAACACAGGGCTCCAAAGCCAATAATTGAGTCTTGCTGTAGTATTTTCTTTATTTTACGTACTGGAGGAATCCCCCTCCAAGAAAGAATGCGAGGGATTCCTACAAATAAACAGAGGCACTCAATATTTATATATTTCAGGGAGGGAGGAGAAAATGTTACAGCCATGCCTAGGCCTAGGTAATAAATAATAGTAATGCCTATTTCTGTACCATTCACAAAGTTGACCTTCTCCTTGCCAGGGCGAGGATTTGCATGAACTGAGACGCCATATTTACGCAGACATGGTTGACTGCTTCACCATCAAAAGGCTCGTGCAGATGGTTTTCCCACGGTGCAAATGCCAAGAGCTTCATCAGAAGCAGCAGGAGCTCAACAAGGTGAGGACTGGAGGTTAAAACAGATAAAGAACGATTGCTGGAATTGGGTTTGTCTACTTTAATGAAAAGAAGGACTGGGGGGGGATATGATAGCAGTGTTCCAATATTGGTGTGGCGGGGTGCTGCTCTAGAGAGAAGGGGGTCAAGCTGTTCTCCAAAGCACCAGAAAGCAGGACAAGAAGCAACGGATGGAAATTGAATCAGGAGAGATTCAGCCTAGAACTAAGGAGGAATTTCCTGACAATGAGAACAATCAACCAGTGGAACAGAAGTGGCCTTTGGAAGTTGTGGGAGCTTCATCCCTGGAGGCTTTCAAGGGGAGATTGGACCGCCATTTGTCTTCTTCCCCTTCCCTCCTCCTCCTCTTTCTCTTTCCTAATCCAGTCATGTCATGTTCCCCCTCAAGTGCCCAATCCTCAAGCAGGATTGAAACGTCAACTGTGACACCAGAGAGTAGCCAAAATCTCTGCTCCCAGCGCAAAAGATACAAGCCCAAGTAGGCTAGCTTGACACTCTGAGTAGCCCCATCCCTCACTGAAGAGATGTGAACTTCGGCCTCTGCCCACCCCATAACTCTTGGACATGACCAAACCTTTTTAATCCCCAGGGCTGTGAAGTGGCGGATGCAGAGATGCTGACCGCCCTAGAAGGAAGTTCAGAAAAGCCCCGTGACCCAGGACAGGAACAGCCGCGAATATGCTATAAACACGAGAGAGCCATCCCTATTCCACAGACTGTGGAAGCGCTGGACCTCCGAGAAGAAGGTGAGGGCCTCTGGTGTTAGGAATCAAGAGTTGACAACTGTCTTCCTGAAGCTTTAAATATGAAATAAAACTAATCAGAAGGAAGCGGGGCGGGGCGGTAGTTGGGTCTGGTAGATAACTCATCAGGCTAGAAGCCAGGAGTTCTAGTCTTCCTTAAGCACAAAAGCTAGCTGGATTCTTTGGGTCAGTCTCTTCTCTCTCTCTCTCTCTCTCTCTCTCTCTCTCTCTCTCTCAGTCCAACCCACCCTCACAGAGTTGTTTTGTTGGGGAAAATAGGAGGAGGAAGAAGCATTATGTTTGTCCTCTGCCTTGAGTTATAAAAGTAATAAAGGCAGGGTAGGAAATCTAAAATAAAAATAAAATTTAAAAAAAACATCTGGCTGTTCAGAATGAAGAGAAGGCTTTAAGAAGGTTTTTAAGAAGAGGTTGGATAACCAATTGTCTGAAGTGGTATATAGGGTTTCCTTCCTAAGCAACGGGTTGGACTAGAAGACCTCCAAGGTCCCTTCCAACTATTCTATTCTGAATCTAACAGTTTTCAATTGTCCTAAGTTTTTGGCATCAGTCCAAAATTATTTCCAGCTTGGTTTTGGAATAGAAGCAACCTGGGAAAAGACTTTTAAACCATAGAATTCTTTACAGCCTTAAGCTCAAGTCATTCTAGACTTTGGTCCATCTTCAGCAGAAGGGCAGGTTTCCCCAATGCTTGATTTTTTTTAAAAAAAGCATATTTTCTGAGCAAAACAAAGGCTATCTAAGCCGCTTCATCAACAAATGGCACATGTCTGCTTGTGGAAATTGGATGAGGGCGGGAATGTTTCCAAAAACATGAATAGAAAGCACCAGCAAGAATGTTCTCAAACTGACCTTGTTCTTGTCCACTTAATAATAATAATAAATATTTATTTATATACCGCTCCTCTCCCAAAGGACTCGGAGCGGTGCACAGCCGTACAATTAAAACAATAAATATGTGAAAAATTAAAACTAAATTAAACTAAGACCCTGGCTGTAATCAATTAAAACCCTTCCCTAAAACCCTAAAATTTAATAAAAAAGTAAAACACCCAAAACTAAAATCAGCCCAAGCCAGCCTGGTCAAAGAGCCAGGTTTTCAAGGCATGCCTGAAGATCCCCAGGTCCGTGGCTGTCCGTAACTCCGCGGGCAACCCATTCCAGAGGGCAGACGCCCCCACAGAGAAGGCCCTATTCCTCGGGGTCACCAGCCGGCACATAGATGCCGATGGGACCCGCAGGAGACCCTCCCTGTGGGAGCGCACCGGACGGTGAGAGGAAAATGGCAGAATGCGGTCTTGTAAAACCAAAAGTGTTTTTTTTTTCCAGGCATAGAGACACTTCTGTGTTACCTGGAACTGCACCCCTGTCGCTGGGTAGAGCTGCTGCACCCCACTTTCTCTTCATGCCGGGTTTCGTGCTACAAAGGCCCTCAGCAGCTGCGGACGGTTTCTCGAAGGTGAGGAAAGGAAGGAGGGAAAGGATCAGGCCAGTAAGAGGAAATTCAGAAACAAGGCTCTTTCACAGCGGTGGCTCAAATTCACTGCTCCGGGTTGTCTTCAGCTCCCAACCCCCATGGAGCCCAAAATCTCCGTTGCTAAGCAAGGCAGTTGCGAAGTGAATTTTGCCCCACTTTACGAACTTCCTTGCCCCCGCTGTTAAGTGAATTACTGCAGTTGCTAAGTTAGTAACATGCGTCGTTAAAGTGAATCATGTGAACCCCCCCCCTTCCCTCCCCGCAACCATCATAAATATGAACCACTTGCCAAGCGTCTGAATTTTGATCAGATGGCCATCGGGGTGTTGCAAGGGTCGTATGTGTGAAAAACAGTCATAAATCCTCTCTTTTTCAGTGCCATTGTAATTTTTAATGGTCAGCAAATGAATCATTGTAAGTGTGAGGACCATTATTTAATTTTGCAGGCCAAAAATTTAGCACGCAGAGTTGTGGGTTCGGAATGTGAATGAGGATGATTGGTTGTAGCTGTCCAGAAAACTCTAGACATCTTAAAAACGCCCAGCGTGCAGTTTAAAACCACTGAAAACAACCACATAGCATAACAACCTGGACAAAAACAACTGTAATAAACACCGAACGCGACAGACTCTTTCTAGAACATCAGAGCACTCCTTTCACTGCGAAAGGGAGTTTTGCTGCGGTTGGGCGTTTTGGCTTGAGCATGATATTGCTGTTGTGTGCAAACATGCAGCCAAGAAGGCGCCTAGGTCAGACTTTTAACCATTTCTCCTCCACCTGGCGGCATTTTTAGCATTTATTTTAGAGGTTTATAAGCCATTCCACTCAAAGCTAACTCTTTAGTCCAGACATTCATTGCTGTCCATTTGTGACAATGGAATCACCCAACCCGCAACCTCCGGTCCATGGACCAGCACTGGGCTGTGGAATGCCAGCAACTGGTCCACGCAAACAAGTGAAGACGCATCCACGAGATGAAGACAGCGCACGAAACCACGCACCCCTCTGGTCCACAGAAAAACTTCTCTCAACGGAACTGGTCCCTGGTGCCCAAAAGGTTGGGGGGGTTGCAGGTTGCCATATTTATCATTTTATTGGTTGGATTTATAAACTGCCCATACCGTATTTCCCCGAAAATAAGACCAGCTCTTATATTAATTTTTGCCCCAACAAGATGCATTAGGGCTTATATTCCAGTTAGGTCTTATTTTGGGGGAGATGTGGTAAAATGCCTCCATCTGGCTGATGATCTTAACTGGGGCTTATTTTGGGGGTAGGGCTTATATTATGAGCATCCTGAAAAAACCTGCTAGGGCTTATTTTTTTCAAGTAAGCTCTTATTTTGGGGGAAACAGTATAGAAAAGGTATCGCTTTGTTTCATTTTCCTGCAGCCAAGTTTGGTTGGTAAGCCTAGAGCAGTGGTCACCAACTGGTGGGCCAGGGACTATTGGTGGTCCGTGAGAAAAGTTTGGTGGTCCTCAGAGCAATATCCCCCCCAAAGCAATTAATCCAGGCTGTGCAGGAACACAAGGCCGCGCCACCCACATGGCCCGCCCACCTGCTGGCCCCCATCCTTCAGCCGAACACAAACCTTAAGTTGAGTAGAGCCATGCAAGCTGGAATTGGAAGGTAAGACCAATGGCAGGGGAGGGAAATCCTCCCCAGGGTGGCTTGCTGACATTGGTGGGAAAGTCGGTGCCATATTCCAGAGCTGCAGTAGTCACAGGACTGACCCGTTGGTCACACTGGAGCAGCTGCTCCTCGAATCCATGGCAGGCCAGTGCACCTGGGTGAAGGAGCAGCTGCTCCAGGATGACCCAAGGGCCAGTCCTTTGACTACTGCAGCTCTGGAATATGGGACCGATTTTCCCACCAATGTCAGCAAGCCACCGTCAAAATTCCTATTAGTAGTCCACAGGATTTAAAATGATGAGTTTGGTGGTCCCTGAGGTCCAAAAGGTTGGCGACCCCTGGCCTAGAGGGTTGACTCCTTTCTCTCCCTGCCTCTAGATGCCCTCCACTTGCGGTCTGCTTGGCCCAGCAGCTCCTGAAAGGGGTCAGAACCACCCAGGCCAGCTCTGTGGAGTTCGATGTCATTGCACTGGCCGATTCCATGGGCTGGGAGGTCCTGCCAGTCAAGCGCGCCCTACGACAGCTGCAGTGGAACACCCCATGGCAGAACGGTAAGCCAGCGGGGAACTTGGTCAACTGGCGTGGAGAAGGAGGTTGTTGTGGGGAGAATTTTATCTGAGCTAGTTCTCGGTCACGGCCCAGAAAAGAAGCACAGTCCCCGCGTAGTGTTTGTCACTCATTCCTTATCTCTTCAGCACTAGAGGTCTCCTTTGTGGTCATGAAATGTCTGGAGATTCTCAATCATCCAAGTCATGGCGATCCCAAAGGTGTTTTTTTCCAAAAGGCCGCCGGACTTCCTTGTTTTTTTTCATCTGGAAACTCATCTCATCCAAGAAGCTTCTTCAGTTCTAACTGACCAGTGGGGAATGGAATGTCCATATTAAAATTATCTATCAATAAAGGAGAATATTTGTAGCTCAGGGTTGAAAAAAGGGGTCCTTGGTGCTCTCTGAACTTTGTCTTCTTGCAGACATTTCATTTCCCAACTAGGTAACATCATCAGTACTAGAAGGGAGTGGGGTTTATAGAGAAGAGGAGGAGGAGGACTGTGGGGTCCTTGTTGCTCTCTGAGCTGGCTTGTTTTTCTTGCAGATGTTTCATGACCCAAACTAGGTGATATCGGTGCTAGCATGATTTCATTACCCGAGTTTGGGTCATGAAACATCTGCAAAAAAACAAGGCAGCTCAGAGAGTACCAAGGACTCTTCAAAATTATTAAAATTGATCTATGTTAAATTTGGATAGCCCTCTCTCAACAGAGGGGAGGTGTATGATACTACCTATCTCCTATTTACCAACCACAGTCCTTTCGGCAGTCCCAAGAAATTTCCAGACCCGTTTGCATTCTTGATTCAGGTGACCCTGAAGATACAGATAAACCCCCAAGTGGCCTCAACGACTCTCAGGGTGCTAACGATCAGACGACTGCAAAGAATATAAATCCTTCCATCCCGCAACTAGTCAGTTAGAACCGAAGAAGCTTCTTGGATGAGAAGGAGAAAAAATGTCAAAGAAAAACCCCAAGGAAGTCTAGTTGCCTTTTTGGAAAAAAGCACACCTTTTGGACTCGCAGACGGGCTGCATTTCAGGGAGCATTTCCCCCCGCCGAGAGACAATGATTTAGAACATGCTGGAGGATCTGGGGATAGAATAGAATAACAAGAGTTGGAAGGGACCTTGGAGGCCTTCTAGTCCAACCCCCTGCTTATGTCAAGACATTGTCCACCATTTTTTGGTCTCCCTGCTCAGGTTCCCAAGGCTCCAGGAAGAGCGAGATCCTGGTGGAGTTCAGGGAGCTGTCCTTTCACCTGCGCTCCTACGGCGATCTCACTGATGATGAGATGGACGGGCTGTGTGACTTCCTGCACCAGCGTGTCACGAGTCGAGAAAAGGCAGCCCTCCAGCAGCTCCAAGTCTGCTTCCAGGCTTTTCAGAGGTGGGCCGTTGCAGAGAAGGGCCTGTAAAAGCCCATGGGAGGCTGGGTGGATTCTGATAAAATACAGACTTAACAGTTTATTAAATGGCCGTTCAGAGTTACAAGGGCACTGAAAAAAGCGACAGTTGCAGCACCCCCATGGTCATGTGATTTATATTTGGATGTTTGACAACTGACTCACAATTTATGACTGCTGCAATGTTTGTGATGATCCAGGGCATGACACAAAGGCAACACAGTCAGATAAGCAATAAGAGTCTGTAACTTTGCCCCCCAATGTCTTCGGCTGGAGAAAAAACTCTCCCAGGAACAGTCTTTGACTGTAGAAAATTCAGTCCAAAACATGGTCAACACAAACTGTAACTTAAAATTCAAACAAACCAAACCGAAGTAATTAGCTTGACAGGGCAGGAGCAGGAATTTCAAACTTGGAAGCACAGCAAAACTCACACAGTTGGGAAGATGCCAGGAACACAGATCAGCCACGACAATACAAGTTAAAGTCACTTTTGCTCCCAACAGTTTGCTGCGCGCAGCTTCCCTTTTTTATACACTGTGTTCCCAGCTGTGGCTAATGAAGGGGATCAGGGCCCTTTCCTCCCCCGTAAACCACCCAACCCACATTGCTCCCTTCTCTGTTCCTCCCTGCGTGTGCTAGGATGAAGAGGGGGTGGGCCTGAGTCTTCCTCTGAACTCCCTCTCCCTTGTTCTACCTCTTCCCTGCTCTGCCCTTCCCCAGCTTCCTCCACAGCCAAAAAGGAGCCCCACTCCTGCCCCCTGTCAGCTGATCGGCCTCCCCCTCCGAATCAGATTCCAACAGGGGCGTGACAGTCTCTCAGGTCACGCGATTCCTCTTTTACGAACTTCTGACAAGCAAACCCAATGGCAAAACCAGATTCGCTTAACAACCATGTTCCCAACTTGACGGCAGCGATCCGCTTAGCAACCGTTGGCAAAGAAAGGCTGTAAACCTTTGGAGCAAACCTCATTGAACAAATGTCTTGCTTAGCAACGGAGATTTGGGGTTGTTAAACAAATCTGGCTTCCCCATCAAAAGGCCACAAACGGGAATCCCATCACAGCCAGGGACACTGCAACCGTCATAAATAACAAGTCAGCTGCCATAATGTCTGAACGTTGGATCGTATGACCCTGGGGAGGGTCATATAAAATATTAAAACCAGTTGTAAATCCCTTTTTCTCTCAGTGCCATTGTAACTGAACGTGTTCAGAGCCTAATAGAATATTGTTATCATGTTTCTACAGCCATGACGGATATCCTGACCTTCCGGCGCGCAGTGAAAACCCTATTTTTTAGACAGGCTGGCCTGGCCCAGTAATTGGGCTCTGGTTTTAAATTTAATTGGGTTTTAGTAATTAATTTTATATTTTTAATTTTTAATCGATTCCCTGATTTTATATTGCTAAATTTAAATTAGATGGGACATAGCCGGACCAATGTGTTTAATATATTTTTAATTGTATTTATAGTGTATTTATTATGTGTTTTTTAGTAGGCTGTACACCGCCCCGAGTCCCTTTTTGGGAGAGGGAGCGGTATAAAAATGTGATAAATAAATAAATAAATAAAATAAACTAAGATATGGCTGTCTTGTGATGTCTGATTTACTGCGCATGCTTGAAGGGAAGGAGTTCCTTCTTTCTTTTCTTTCTCTGTACTTCTTAGATTGTACTTTCTCGTTTTGTATAATAAAAGTATACAGCAAAGAAAAGCACGCTCCAGCACCTCTACTTTATGAAAGCTGATATTTTTTCGCTTTGACAGAACGGTCACTAAAGGAATCATCGTAAGTCGAGGACTCCCTGTACGGATGGACCTTCACTGTTCTCACCTCCCCTTACGTTTCTGTCCTTCCACAGCGTGGCTTTCCCTACTTACACCTCGTGCTGCGACCATGCAGACCAGGAGAGGAGCAGTCAGCTGAAGGCCCTGCTGGTGGCTTATTTTGAGAAGCAGCCAGTGCTGGATGAACCTTCCATGGGTGCAGAGCATGGGGCTGATCATCTCCAGGATGCTCAGGTAAGAAAATCCAGCTTTTGGTCTAATCAGCTGGCTCCAAATCACGAATGCCGACAAGGTTCTGGCCTCATTGGCCTTCTGCAGGTTGGTGGCTCTGCTAGGGATCTTTGTGGTCTGTGTGTATGTGTTTCCTGATGCATGTGGAGGTCAATCCAAGGGAAGAGATTTATTTATTTAGAGCAAAGAGTGTCCAATCTTGGCAGCTGCACAACTTGCAGATTTCAACTTCCAGAATTCTTTAGCCAGCTTGGCTGATTGGGGAAATCTGGGAGTTGAAGTCCACCAGTCTCGAACAGAGTTGGTGTCTTCAAACTTGCCAAGGTTGGACATTCCCTGGTTTAAAGGGCAGCTCTCTAGATGCCCCATGTGGGCATCATTTGTGGAAATTCACTGCTTTTGCCTTGTACGTGTCCTGAAAAACCTCCGAAACTTCACCGCCTCCCTCTGGTTTGATTACCCTTCTATGTGTCATCAGGCACCACCGATATTGCCATTCCCTTTAAAATATTTGGACTCTCTCATTATATATTTTATATTTCACATCTTAAGGATTTTTTTATACATATTTTGACTCTCTTATTAGGCAGTACATTTTGACAGGGGAAAAATGATTTCTTTTCCTGCTGCCTTCTTAAATTCAATACCTTAATCGATTTAATCCTTAAAATTTCTGGTTAAAACGGTTAAGGAGCAGGTGACCAAACGTGGCTTTTTCTGTCTAACACCCTGCAGAGCTGTTATTAGGAGAAACTAGTCTCTCTGCCCCTTGCTAAATGTTTCCCAAAAAAATACGACCTACCCTGAAAGTAAGCCCTAGCTTGATTTTTACACGTGCACCCAATATAAGGTCTACCCCCAAAATAAGCCCTAATTAAGACCCCGCCCACTCCAGAGTGCATAGGTAAAAATTAAGCTAGGGTGGGGATGGGGTGGGGGGTGCAGCTGCCCTACTACTTACTTTTGGACAGTTGTAGCCATGCCTCGCACACCCCAACACCTGTCTCGCCGGCCCATTTCTTTTGCAAGACTGGCAAGGCCTTCCTGAAGGCCTCTGTAGCTGAGAAAAAAGCTCAGGATCGATCCAGAGCTCCATTATCAGCTGCAGGGGCCTTCAGGAAAGCCTTGCAGGCCACAGAAGAAGTTCCTGAAGGCCTCTGACAGCGAAAAGGAGGCCAGGGGCGACGCGCGCAAGTGAGATTAGTCAGTGGATGAGACATCCCCTGAAAATAAGACCTGGTGCCTTTTTGGTGGCAAAAATATATATAAGACAAGGTCTTATTTTGGGGGAAACAAAGTAACACACAAGGAATTTTCATTCAGAGGCCAAAGGAAGCCACTATCCGCACCATACAGGAAAAGACATTCCTTTTCTGGAGAACAAGCTTGTTTGCTCTTCTCTACCTCTAACTGAAACTAGGGATAATTCCCCAACAATTTAAGGAGAGCCACTGCCCATCACAGTGAGTAATGTTTCGGCTAACATGCTACAAAAACATGCAGGCTAACTTGATGTGAAGCAGTGTCAAAGTTCAAATGAATATTCATGCATCTCTGTAAAATTTTTACAGAGTGGCACTGATATTGTGCAGTTGGTAAAAAGCCATCCTAGTTTAATTGGAGCAACTTAAAGTTGGACTCGGTCGGAAACATTCATTCCTGGCGGCCTATTTTTAAAATTTAACAGCATTTGCATTAAAGCTGAAAACACGGCCCTTGTCTGAAATTGTGCATTGCTACAGAGCCCCCTTGATGCTACTTTCACTTTCCCTGGAATTTTCTTCCCAATTACAGTTTCAGCAGTGGGAACAGCAAATCCAAGGTGACATTCGCCACTTCCTCTCCATTCGTCAAGACGAAAAGTTCTCTGGCAGGGCTGTGGCTAGGATTTTCCATGGCATTGGTAAGCTTCCTCTAATAGGGAATCTGCACTCTGCTGAATTACACAGAAATGCATAGATCTCTTAGTGAGTTTTTGCTCAGTCTTTTTAACAAAAGGGTTAAGGTCTCTTTTTCAAGTCCCAGGATAACGCTGTCACATGCATTTGGTTTTCTGCACAACTAGTTTTGAGTTTTTTTAATCCAGGACTAACAAGGTCCAATCTTTCTTGATTTATGAGCCCATGTAAGGGAGGTTTGGGAGGGAACTCTGGAATGCAAGTGTCTGGAAACACCAGACAGACTCAAACCCCAAGATTATTGCCTGGGGATGTCCCAGGCAGGCAGGTCGTTTCCAAAATAAAGTGTCATGCCCCTGTCAAAATCTGATTCCAAGGGGGAGGCCGAGCAGACAAGGAGTGGGAGTGTGGCTCCGCTGGCTGTGGAGGAAACTGGGGAAGGTCAAAGTTTGGCTGGGCAGAGCAGGAGAGAGGTAGAACAAGGGAGAGGAAGTTCAAAGGAAGATGCAGGCCCACCCCCTCTTCATCCTAGGGCAAGTAGAGAGGAATGGAGAAGGGAGCAACATCAGTTGGTGGCTTATGGGGGAGGAAAGGGCCCTGATTCCCTTCATTAGCTGCAGCTGGGAACCCAGTGTATAAAAAAGGAAGCTGCACGCAGCAAGTTGTTGGGAGCAAATCGTGAATTATCTGGTATTGTCGTGGCTTATCTGTGTTCCTGGCATCTTCCCATCTGTGTTTGCTTTCAAGTCTGCAATTCCTTCTCTCAATTCCTGCCCTGTCAAGGTAATTACTTCAGTATGGTTTGTGTGGATTTTTATTTACAGTCTGTGTGTACTTTGTTTTCGGACTGAATTTCCTCCACTTAAAGGCTTTTTGTTCCTGGGAGAGTTTTTCTCCAGCCAAAGCTAACCTGGACATTGAGGGCAAAGTTGGAGATAATAAAGGCACGCTTCTTGCTTATTGGATTGTGTTGACTTTGGGCCACGCCCCTTTGGGTCATCACATAAAGGAGGTCCAACTGATTGGTGGACAATGGAAGGTCCAGGGGAGGGGAAGTTTTCCTATGTGTGGGAAAGCATCAAGAGCTGGCTTTTCTACTTCTTGTACCCCCATGGCTTTTCAGTAAAGTTATAGTCTTTGGAGAAAAAAATGTTGCAGAAATTTCTTTTTGCTGTTTAATGCAGTGGGATGGTTGACATAACTATACATCGATGCGCCAGAATGCTAGTGTAAAAAGCTCACCTCTCTTTACTATAGCTTTGCTAATGCAGATCCCGGGTTAATTTTTGTCGCCGTGCTTCATTGAAGTTGCTTTGTCTGTACAGGGAGTCCATGCTACCCAGCTCAGATTTATGGCCGAGATCGTCGCTTCTGGAGAAAGTACCTTCACTTCGACTTCCATAAGATTATGCGCTTGGCTACAGGGGAGATTGTCCGTTGGAAGTGAATTGAACCGGGCAGAATCTGGAGAGGCGAAGCTCCATCGTGCACAGCTGCTTGTTCCCTCACGGCTATGAAAAGGAAGGTGGCCACCATGCAAGCATTACATTTCCAGAAGATCTCTGGCAGCCAGATTTCTTCCTGGGCCATTCTACAAAGTAGGTGGAAGAACTGAAGAAAGTCCTCTTGGCCTAAACAGAAGTCGATTGGGAGTCCTTTTTAAAAGTAAAATAAAATAAAATCTTAAATTCACTCCAAAAATATGAAATCCTACATATTTGGCAAAATCTTAAAAGAGCTTTCCTTCACCTCATGGCGTTCCCTCCCAGAATTCTGGCAATGATGGGGTTGGATTGAGGATTTAGGGAGTGGCTAAGGTGTTGATTTATAGTCTTCAATGTTTTTTTAAAGAACAGATAGTTCCTCTTTCTGAGGAGTTAGAAGTCTTGATTTGCTTTCTGACCTATTTGAACTGGACAATGAGCTCATTTATTGCTTATCTATACCTGGCAGTATTAAGTAAAGACCTCTAAGGAAAAAGGGGAATGTTTTTGTACTGCATTACAGAATTTTCCGTGGCAGAACTTGACCTGAATAAAACAGATTTTTTTTTACTTAATCTAACACATCACTTTTGCTTCTTCTGTTCTTTACTACATAAAGAGCATGGAGTTTTAAAAGAAGTTTAATCTTTCTCATTTGAGTGGGGCATTAAAGTTTTGTATAAAACTGGGCCAGGAGGGGGAGGGAGGGTAAAGAGACTCATTTCTTGATATATTCTCTAAATCAGGAGTCGCCAACCTTTTGGACCTCAGGGACCACCAAACTCATCATTTTAAATCTCGCGGACCAGAGACCCTGGGAAAATCCCCCCAAAAAAGTCTGCAGGAAAATCCCCGACCCCGTTTTCCTACCGATCGATCGTTCTTTATTTGGGATTGCAGGATACCGTCTCCAGCTCTGTTCTCCGGGGGGGAGGGGCCACCACGACTTTTGGCTTCATGCAAGAAAAGCAGCAGAAGTCTTTCTTTCTTTCCCACAACCTCCGCCAGAAATGAGTCTTTGCTGGCACAGCCTCTTGGAGGAGGAGGCCTTGCAGGGTCCCAAAGACTCATTTCTGGCAGAGTTTGGGGGAAAGAAAGAAAGACTTTGGCTGCTTACCTTTGTAGGAAGTTTGCACCCACCCCTCTCCTAGAAAAGTTGAAATAGCCTAGGAAATATTAAAAAGGCAGAATATTTCTCCTAAAAAGAATAGTCACTCAAGAAGCAGAAACTCACCCCCACCTTTGTTAATGGGTGGGCCATTGAGGCCTGGGCCAGAATACTTTACATAAGAAGGAGCTCCAGGGTGATGGGATTAAGGATGGCCCTCAGGAAATGATAGGATTACCCATCTCACCACATGGTCTGGGAAGATTGCATTAGCCAGCGTTCAGGTAAAGCCATGTGGTCCAGACCAAGCCTACTAAGTTAAGACCCCCGCCCCTGGGAGTCTGACAACCAATCAGAATACAAGCTCCAATTCAAATCCCAACAGAGGGTATAAAACCCTGGCACTCTCAGCACCTCAATCCTTTTTTCCCCTTCTCACTTTGAAGCATGTGATCATTCTTCTCTGAAGCTTCAGACCATGTGGCCCTGTAACCATTAAACCTTCCAAGCAGCCTCTATGTTTCCAGTGTCTTTTTCCCCACTTGGAACTGAACCCAGAAAGATATTTCTTTCAACACCTTGCATGCAGCCAAAAGCAGAAGAAGAAAGAAATGGAAAGGAGCAGCCCGATGGCCAGGCCAGGCGTGTGGGCAAGTTTCCCCCCCCGCCGTCCGCCCTTTCCCCCCTCCCCTCACTACCTCATGTTGTTCGCAATGCAAGCGACGCAAGCCTTGTGTTACCACGGGCCATGTGGGTGGCACAGCCTTGTGTTCCCGCTTGTGGGGTGGCGTTTCTCTGTAGACCACTAAAATTTTATCACAGTCCATCGGTTGGTGACCACTGCTCTAAATCACACAATCTGAGAGCTGGAAAAGGTCATTGAGGTCATGGAGCCCAACCCCTTGCTCGTTGCAGGAATTAAAGCATTCCAAGACAGCCCCACCCCCACCCCTTAGCCCTGGCTTTCACTGTCAAACTGGTTCCAGTTTGAAGTCATTATGTTCCTAAAGTTGACTTTTCCATAACATCCAGTGAGGATGTTAAGGGCTACCTGTTCTTCACTCACCCCACACTGGGCTTCCTGCCAGGCAGCTGCACGGCTCATCTATCAACAATGCAGATTTGAAAGTCCAGTGGAAAGACAATCCTAAATTCTAGGGGAAGAGGCCTGTGTCAATCTTTTGTTAAATTTTTATTAGTTGACAAGTTGTTGTTTCTCCTTCCCTCCAAATTTCTGATTGATGGTCTCCATTGGGAACCACCCACCCCCAAATGTATTTGAGCAAACTTAGATATCTGGGATAAATAAGGCTGGATGATGTTTTCCCTTAATTCAGAAGGGTGCTTGACTGGGTGAAACCAGGCTCAATAGCAGGAACTGGGAGAGGAATGTCGGAGTCTTAGTGGACAACCAGCTAAATAGGAGCCAGCCGTGTGCAGCAGCAGCAGCCAAAAAAGCCAATGCAATCCTAAGTTGCATTAACAGAGGGATACAATCGAGATCAAGGGAGGTACTAATACCACTCTATAAAGCCTTAGTAAGGCCACACCTAGAGAACTGCATCCTGTTTTGGTCTCCACACTATAAAAAGGATGTTGAGACTCTAGAAAAAGTACAGAGAAGGGCAACCAGGATGATGAGGGGACTGGAGGCTAAAACACGATGAACAGTTGCAGGAACTGGGCCTGGTTCTTTTTTTGCAGACATTTTATTACCCAACTAGGAAACATCCTCAGAGCTATGAATAGGGTTTATACAGAGGAGGGGGAGGAAGGAAGAGGATTATGAGGTCTTTAGTTCACTCAGAATGTGGTTTTTTGTTTTTTTTTTTGCTTGCAGACGTTTCATCACCCAACTAGGTAACATCCTCAGTTTCAGTGGGGTTTGCTCTCAGTTTATATTCAAGTAGAAGAATTCCGGCCCTACCCTTGAGGAAACCCAAGGGACTGGGGATGGAGCCGCGACCCCGAAGCACCTTAGGTGCGGTTGCGGAGCCTGGTAAGCGTCGCTCCCCATTCAGAAGGGAGATTCCCGGCTTCCCCGTTTGTGCTCGGGGTTCAAAGACTGGCAACGCTGAGCCGGAACCATTGTTCCCGGAATGATTTCTCCGCCGGAGCAGGGAACCAAGAGCCTTTGCAGCATCTTTACGCTGCCCGCCAGGGGCGGCTTTCGCCTTCCGGCTTTCTAGCCACCTCTTCCGGTGCTTCTCTCAACCCATTGGGCATTTAACATAGAGAGGTGAAGCCCAGAGCGCCCCTGTAGGATCGGAAGGAGCCAATGGGACGCTTCCACTGTACAGAACGCCGCTCCTCTTTCTTCCTCTAGGCTCCCAGAAGACTGAATCAGCATGGGTGACAGTCTATGTCTCTAAGGGCCCAGGCGGTCTGCAGAGCCTACTCTTTTCCATTCCAGCCGGCCGTCCCCTACGTCACTTCCGCTTGCTTTATGATCAAGAAGGCAACTTTTCCTCCGCCCAGCGCCCCCTGCCGGTTGCAGCGTGGAAAGGCTTTCTTTTGAGCGGAGTTGCCGTGACAACCGCCGGGGGTCTACAAGCATGGGGGCGCCTGCTGGAAGGGGCGCCAGGTTGGGGAAGCTGGCTAGGCCCGCACTGAGCAACAGCCTCTGAAGGGTCTTTCTACCCAAGTGGGGCCGGCTCCTCCCTTGGAGACGTCAGCTGGGCGGCCGTCTTCTCCAGTGGTAAGGAGTTCCGCAGGCTCAATGCGACCCCGGCCCCGTTTTTTTGGGAGGGGGCGGGGAGACAGCACTGTGGACTCATTAGAAACCAGACAGAATTGTGGAAAACTTATTTTTTTCAAACTGGGCAGTTGGAAGAGGGGTGGACTTCAGCTGTGCTGGCTGGGGAATTCTGGGAATTGAAGTCCACCCTTCTTCCAGTTGCCCTATTTGAACAAACCCTGTCTTAAATACAAATACTCCTCTGCTTAGTGACCACAATGGAGCCCAACATTTATGTGGCTAAGCGAGACACCTGTCCATTGATCACTGGCCCATTTTACGACCTTTCTGGCCATTGTCGTTAAGTGAATCGTTGCAATAATAGCCTGTCAAGAAGGTTCCCGGTGAAACGGTCGTACGTTGGAGTCCCTTGCCAAGCATCTCAATCTTTAATCATTTGACGGTCGTAAGTGTGAAACATGGTCGTGGTGTCGATGCCGTTGTCCCTTCGAACGGGCGCTAAATTGAACTGTCGTAGGTTGAGATCTACCAGTAAAGGGCAGTCTTATTGGTTTTTCTATTTTGTTTATTGAATCAATTAACTTTAAATATACTAAATAAATACATTTAATTTAACAAATGCAGTCAAAAGGAAAAGGGCAGATTTTTGTTGGCTATTTAGTCTTTTCTCACCCTTTCTCTCCTCCCCTCTCTCTTCTTTTACAGGGAATCCTGCAATCACCAGAAGCTGGCTTCCAATAATGTAATTACTTTTCACGATACTTTTATTTTAGAATAGAATAGAATTCTTTATTGGCCAAAGTGTGATTGGACACACAAGGAATTTGTCTTTGGTGCAAACGCTCTCAGTGTACATAAAAGAAAAGATTCATTCGTCAGAATCATCAGGTACAACACTTAATAATAGTCATAGGATATAATAAGCAATCAAATCAGATAGATATGACAAATAGATAGATATGACAAATAGATAGATAGATAGATAGATAGATAGATAGATAGATAGATAGATAGATAGTAGATAGATAGATAGGAAAGGAAGGCAAGGAAGGAAGGAAGGAAGGAAGGAAGGAAGGAAGGAAAGAAAAGAAAGAAAGAAAGAAGAATAATAGAAAGAAAGAAAGAAAGAAAGAAAGAAAGAAAGAAAGAAAGAAAGAAAGAAAGAAAGTATATTCTTTATTGGCCAAGTGTGATAGACACACAAGGAATTTGTCTTTGGTGCAAATGCTCTCAGTGTCCCTAAAAGAAAAGATACATTCGTCAAGAATCATCAGGTGCAACATTTAATAATAATCAGTATGGT